>OZ024902.1:43719201-43941701 GCA_964017125.1 Flabesymbios commensalis | reverse complement strand
ATTGGAGACCATCAACAATATTGGAAAGAAGGACATTGTCATAAACGTAAAGAAGAATCTGTATCTTTGAGAAGTGATGAAAAATATTATCACTAAGCTTGAGATTATTTACATGGTTGTATTTCAAAAATGATCCAAGGTCATTTAAGCATAGAGCAGTACAACATCATAATGTGACGATTATCAATGCTATACTCAATCGCCAGTATACCACATCAAACTGTTACAGATATTTCTGTACTCAATCATCAATATAACATAACAAAAATAAATGCCACAGATCATTGCTATATTCAATCACCAGTAGGTCCCTATAATACATCAAAATATCACAGATCAGTATAGCATAGTATAATGTCACATATCATTGCTGTACTCAATATTCAGGTTAAAGGGACATGCCCACGCTAAAATCATAAAAAAATCGGTGATTTTATTTTGGCTTCCTAATATGACCATATGATGTAAACATATCCATAGACTAGAACTGCAAAAGTTTTTACATTTGTCTGCTGCGCATTCACCAGTTAGGCTAGATATAGAGACGAAATTCCCGTATTTCCTATTTTTGACATGGTTGTCAAAAATTAGAAATCAAGAATTTCGTCTCTATATCTAGCCTAACTGGTGAATCCGCAGTACAAAAATAAAAAAAAAATTTCAGTTCTAGTCTATGGACATGTTTACATCATATGGTCATATTAAGAAGCCAAAATAAAATCACCGATTTGTTGATTATTTTAGCGTGGGCATGTCCTTTTAACACATCATAATGTCACAGATCATTGCTACTCAATCATCAGTAAAACATATCATAATGTGATGATTATCATTGCTATACCTAATAATCAGTACAACAAAAATGTTAAAGATCATTGCTATATTGAAAAATCAGTATACCATATCATAATGTGATGATTATCATTGCTAATACACAATAATCAGTACAACACATCATAATGTCACAGCTTATTGCTGTACCAGTACTCAATTATTTCAATAATCAGTATAACATATTATAATATCACAGATCATTACAGTACTCAATCATTAGTAAAACATAGTATAATGTCACAGAGCATTGCTGTACTTATTCATCAGTTTACCATATCGTAATGTGATGATTATTATTGCTATACTCAATAATCAGTACAACACATCAACATGTTACAGATCATTGCTATTCTCAATAATCAGATCATTGCTATTCTCAATAATCAGTACAACACATCAACATGTTACAGATCATTGCTGTACTTGATCATCAGTATACTATATCGTAATGTGATGATTATCATTGCTATACTCAATAATCAGTACAACACATCAACATGTTACAGAACATTGCTATACTCAATAATCAGTACAACACATCAACATGTTACAGATCATTGCTATTCTCAATAATCAGTACAACACATCAACATGTTACAGACCTTTGCTATTCTCAATAAGCAGTATAACATATCATAATGTGATGATTATCATAACATTTGCTATACTAAATCACCAGTAAAGCACATCAAAATGTCACAGATCATTGCTGTACTCAATCATCAGTATAACACATCAAAATGTCACAGATCATTTCTATACTCAATAATTTGTATACTCTATGGTAACTCCGTTGTGAGTGAGTGAAAATTGTATGAATTAATCGCAATTTACGTCTATTATTAACAAATTGCAATATGGTTGTGTTAGTGTTATGTCGTCGTGAATAGCTAGTTATCATGATTATCTTTAATGCTGATTATGAATATTCGCCATTATTATTAATAATACGTACATTTTTATCTTGAACGACCACACATCTTAATATTAACTATTACCATGAAATTATGTTTATTTCAAAATGTCATCATAATGTTTTAATACGTACATATTAACAGATTAATACATATTGTTTCTTTTTATATAGTCTACACTCTATTTATTTCAAACTGTATATATCCTCTTGGTTTCTAAGCTTTACAGAGTGTCTTTTCAGCTACTATTTATAGTAATAGCAGCTATTTTGTCTCTGGTTTTGGTGCGGGAAATATATTTCTAGCATGTATAGTATCAATATCATATATATAGTTATTTTATTTATTTAAAGCATTTAAATAGTTGTACATATATTTACACCATTTTCTATTTATTCATATAATGCAATTTATAAAATAATGTAAATGTACTGTTCATTTTTAATGACGCATAAGTCTACACAGACGTTCTTTCGTCAATAAGGGCGGGGGCCCTAGGGTAGTGGTTAGCACCGCTGCCTTTCACGCCAGAGTTCGGGGTTCGGTTCCCGGTCTCGGCTGTTTCAAAGAAACAAAAAATGTTTCTTCCCCATCCACGTGTGAAAGTCAGTATTGTGGGGAGCCTCCGTGACCGAGAGGTAGCGTGCTCGGCCTCAGACCGCCAGGGCTCGAATTTCGAATCCTGTGTCTGGAGGACAGTGTCATCTCAATCATCTCACCATCCTCAGGAGGTTCTCCTGGCCCGGTTTAGCCTATATGTGCACAAAGGTGGCCTAAAGCCCGATTCATTTCATTTATTTCGTCAATAAATATCTATCTATCTATCATATCAAAATATCACAGATCATTGCTATACTCAATAATCAGCATAACATATAATAATGTCACAGATTATTGCTGTACTAAATCAACAGTATAACGCATCAAAATGTAACAGGTCTTTACTGTACCCAATCACCAGTATAACATATCATATGTGATGATTATCATAATGTCACAGAACATTTCTGTACGCAATCATCAGTATAGCACAGCATAATGTCACAAATCATTGATAAATCAGATGACATCGCCCTCCAGTCACAGATTTTGAATCATGTGATGCTAAATTTAAATGTAGTTATTATGATCTCCTCCCCTGTTCCAGCTGGTTACCAAATTTGATTGACGGAATTATCCACGTGATATTAGCAATAAACAACACCGATCCAGGTGAAGCGGCCAGATTTTTGCCATTGTGGATTGCCGAGGTGAGTCTGCCTAAGTATAGTATTCTACCCCATATTTAAAATAACAGCTGAATGACGGCGTTGATTTAATAAAGTGGCAGGCAGAGTCACTCTTTGTTCGGCGAGTCTAGGGATGACTTTTTATACATCATACCCTAATTTAAATGACAACTGAATGACGGCGCTGATTGGTTGTATTCATCATGTGGCAGGCAGAGTTTGTTGGTCGTTGGTCGGGGGTAGAATACCATACTTGGTCAGGTCAGTTTAGTGAGTAATTTTTATACATTACTCAAACAACGCAAACAATATAGTATACTACCTTCTATTTTTTCAGGCACTATTGAATCCTCTACAGGGTTTGTTCGGATGCGTTCTGTTTGGGCGCCACGTCATGTTTGATCGTCTGCTACAGCGTAGTCAGCTGGTGGCGCCATCTGATTCAGATGACCGCATTCAGGAAACCACTCCCATACTTTACCGCTCCGGATTATACAGATGAACAAACAGCTCTACCATGGATTATTTATGTGTAGATGTGTGAAGATGTGTAGCTTATGAACGCATGATAAAGAACTACGTGAAAAACCCTATTCCGGGGAAAGAGATACCTACATCACCTGGAACTCTCTCACCAGTGTACTGATTTAATGACCCCACCAACAGTGTAGTATTATCAGGTGGACTAACGTACTAGCGACTAAACACAAACTAGTGTTTTCATGTTGGTGTATTAAAAAAATAGTATGGTGAGGTCATTGTTTTGTGACATGCATCCAAATGCGTTCAGTTCTGACACATTTAATAAACTGGTGTACATGTATTTATGTACGAGTGTCTGTGATCTATATTTTATTTTTAAGTGCCACCTGGTGATTAGTACGACAACTAACCACCCAGTCCCTAGGGCCCACACCAGTCATCTGTTACATCCTAGAAGAAGTTAACCCAGTGCTGATGTAATGTTGGGCCAGCGTCGAAAACGGTGGGCCAACAGTACAGCAGCACTGGTTCAAAGTCTCGTGTCTGCTGGGAGTGTTCCTAATTCATCACATTAACAATAATTACGATATGCACCCGAAGACGATGACTCAACATAATTATAAAATGTTGCTCATTATTTGTTATAATGTGAAAACCTATTTGAATTAATATATTGTAGACATTTCAATTAAATATTGTAAACATAGTCACAATCATATGCATCAAATACTTTGATAGTGGGCATGGGAAGTATGAATGAAACAACCTACATGAACAAAATGTATTAGCCTACGAATGTGAATTATTTGCATTTAAGCTTCTTTTTTAATTTTTACAAATGTTTAATTTGTTGATTGAGTGAATATGGAAGAAAAATATGTCATATTATGATGTCGTGCAATAACATGATAAAAACAAGTTTAGTAGTAGTAGTAGTAGTAGTAGTAGTAGTAGTAGTAGTAGTAGTAGTAGTAGTAGTAGTAGTAGTAGTAGTAGTAGTAGTAGTAGTAGTAGTAGTAGTAGTGATAGTCGGAGTAGTAGTAGTAGTAGTAGGAGTATAGTAGTAGTAGTAGTAGTAGTAGTAGTAGTAGTAGTAGTAGTAGTAGTAGTAGTAGTAGTAGTGTAGTAGTAGTAGTAGTAGTGGTAGTGGTAGTAGTAGTAGTAGTAGTAGTAGTAGTAGTAGTAGTAGTAGTAGTAGTAGTAGTAGTGTAGTAGTAGTAGTAGTAGTAGTGGTAGTAGTAGTAGTAGTAGTAGTAGTAGTAGTAGTAGTAGTAGTAGTAGTAGTAGTAGTAGTAGTAGTAGTAGTTGTAGCAGCAGCAGCAGCAGTAGTAGTAGTAGTAGTAGTAGTAGTAGTAGTAGTAGTAGTAGTGGTAGTAGTAGTAGTAGTAGTAGTAGCGTCCAGTAGTATTGGTTTATTAAACATAAATTATGTTTTGTGACCAGCCGTGCAAATATCACTTAATATGAACACGTAGTCAAGAGTGTTATGCAATCTTCGAGCTTATTAATTCATAATGTAAAAACATTATCACACCTATAGGGGAAATTGCCTAAAACGCCCACCCTTCACCCTTTCAAGCCCGAATTTACCATTTATTTTTTAATCCACATCAAGTCATCTTCATCCACTACAAGCGGCGAATTGCTGTCGCAATTCTTGACTTGTAGTGGATGAAGATGACTTGATGTGGATTAAAAAAATAAAGAGAATTACCATGCATTGGTAAACCAATTTCAAGGAAAATTTCGCTCTAAAACCATTAGTTGTTTTCAGGGAAGTAAAATGATGCTTTCATGCATCGTGAGGGCTTGAAGGGTTAAGGAATGGCGCCATTTACAGCCAACCTGTAAGGTTTGGTGTCATACAAACTATACCAGTTAAGTCAACATGCCCCACTATACATGATCAGTGATGTATGTTTTCGTATTTATAATACTTTTCTGTCGTAAAATATTACCAGAAATCAATGAATTTATTATTGCGGCCACAGGGTCAAATTATTGACGTAAAATGGAAAAAATCGGCCATTTTTTTCAGCCATTATTAAACGTGTCGGAAAACTGGTCATTAGTAACATGCATATGGTAAGTTGCCCTAATATGAGCATAGCTTCTATGAGCATAGCTGGAATTTCCATGAAATATAGTCACCAGGTGGTGTATTTTGCCTTCTTCTGTGAAGACAATGTCCAGGCTTCTAATTTATGAGATTAGTTTTAATCAGCATCAAATAGATCAGAACACATTAACTGACTTCAACTGATGTTTTTTAAACGAGTTCAATTTCATATAAGCTTTAAGTGTATGGTGATTCTGTAGAAAAACATATAAAGATGTCAAGTTTGTTTCATGTCATTGATCATAACCTTATGTTTCTGATATGTGGGCGATAAAAAGAGTAACTACCTCGTGTTATTTGCATTGGTAAATTATTATAGCCATGATCAATTGTCCTCTTATGAGCATACCAGATGTTCCGATTATGAGCATATATGCTCATGTTGGGAGCACCAATGTGCTCATATTAGGGGCATTCTTGGCAGTGAGTAAGGGTGTGCTACTACACACCTTAATTTGTTTGTGTAAAATAAAATAATAAACAATTACTTAAAATAAATAGTTCTGCATTACCACATGGCATTTTTCATGCGATAGTGGCATTGTTGAAGTTATTGCCAGGTTCAAATGATGATTGAAAAATACCCCCGACGTTTCAAAACTAGTCTACTGAATATCATTTATAAAGTGTGCTTTGCATTATTTGACTTTCAGTTCTGGGGTTTCACATTTACTTATTTCATTTATATTTAAGTTGAGAATAAACAGTTTGTCTGTTTCTTAAATCCAATTAAACTTCCATGCATTGAAATAATCAACGACAGCGCCCTCTTGTATTTTTGTCGATTCAGGCACTTCAACGAATTCACAGAACCTACATAATTTATTTTTATATCACCTATGTAAAATGGCTTTTCCAATAGAATTTAAAAGGCCGTAATCACAAATAATCTTTATTGCGATGAGCAATTAATTTTTGAATCTTCAGTCATGATAGGTAGACATGAGACGAAACGTCCATGACGTCATTAAGATAAATTATATTGGGGGTGGGGAGGTTTTTCAGAGGTCAATAAATTACCATGCTGTATTTGCCACGTCAATATCGTCACTACCGTTTACATTTTAACAAAAATAACAATGTCTTTGGAATTTAAGAGTTGTTTTGAGGTTGTTAATTTGGATAAAATTTGAAATTATTTCATAGCTTTGCGGATCCAAAATTTGCCTGACAGGGACACCTAATTTTTAACTCAAAATTACACACAACAGCTGATAATTCAGCCTCTTCCATGGAATTTTGAGATCTAAGGCTTCAAATGGTGCTTATTAAAGCTTGAACGGGGGGAGGGCGCACCCCAATGGATCCGCACTGGGTTATTCGACTGAATTAGCTAAGTGCACTATTTTTGGACAAAGGTTATTTAACTGATCATTCCTTGGATACATTTATAATAATAATTTATGACAAAGTTCTGGTATTGTGACGATTTAGGGCTAATTAAGTGCACGCGTTTTACAGCAAGTTCCAAGCATTCCTCCTCCAGGGCTGCTTAGTGTCAGCAAGGATGATAATCTGTTGAAATCGCCCATCAATTTGATCTCAAATCTCTACAAGTCTCAGCAGTCGTATTGCTTTATAATATAAAATAATAGAAAATACATGCCAGGGTTTCCTGGAGGCCCTTTTAGGGAGGAGTCTCCCCCCTAAAATTGGCCACTCTCCCCCCTCCAAAAAAATTGCTCGCTTCGCTCGCACAACAGGGCCTCTTCCCCGATCACACTCAATTCCCCTCAAAAAAACCCCCAATATCCTCCAGGAAACCCTACTTGAACTAGAAACTTTAGTGTATCTGACATTATTTCCTTGGATATGCGAGTACATAAATTAGTAGAATAGTTGCCAAATGTCACTTTTCGAAAGTAGTCAGTAAGCAATATTTAAAAAAACAGTGCAAACATATTATTAAGAAATGAAACTGTATATGTCCATATGAGAGTGGGGTGGTTGGGCATCGTGGGTTATTGAGGTTGTCTTCCTTTACTCATCCGTTTTGGGCATGCCTGGGGGGTTTACGCTCATACATGCCAATACATCCGAGACTTGGGTTTTATTGTGAAATATATGGTGGAACACCGACACGTGTTTGCTCAGCTCGTCTATCCTCTGGTCGCATAGTCCCCAGAGTAACACCAGTTAAGGGGTGAATGCATTCATCCGATTGACCTAATGTCAAACACTCTATTGCCGGTTGCCACCGTAGTTTAAGGTTCTACAGCCAGTTCTACCAGTAATATAATCACTGATGTGAGATGTGCATTTAGTTCCGCTGGAGAAACAGACGTCGGAGGTTATGGTACACTGATGGCGATACGTCAACCAAAATTATGGCCGGACTCTAAGAGGCTGCAGCTTCTCTTGGATAGTTCTTGTAGAATAGTCACTCCGTACTATGCTATAAACATGTAGCAGACCAAGAAAAATAGAACCACAGAACAAATTCATAATGAGCTGCCCAAATGGGGGTTGAAAATAGTCGGTACTACCATAAATTAAAAGTGCTAGTACTTACAACTATTCTAGTTCCCTCGCAAGTGTATTTTGTATCTTCCATTCGCCACTCAATTTATAGTAATTTGAAAATAATAATATTTTTGGAAACACTTTTAAAAATCTTGTGCGTAGAGCGAGTTTTACATTTGAGAAAAGTTACACAATAAATCAGGGATAAAATGTAACCTAAAAACCCACTGCACCTTATATGAGCATAGGGGATCCTTTATAAGCAGACCCGCTCAAATTTTGAACACCTATAACTGCATTCACAAATAAATAACAGCCTTTGATTCTTCAAGTGTTTTAAATGCTCATTGAGCCAGCATTATAGAAAAATGGCATATTCGTGTAATGATTGAAATATTCTTGAAAATTATCTTTAGCTCATTTTTTTTTAGCTTTTAGCTCAATTCTGATGAAAGTGACAGCCAAAACAGTGTCATGCTAAATAGACAATGCTCCTAATATGAGCATGATAGTTCCTTTATGAGCATGCCTGCTCATTACAGGCACGGCCATGCTCATCTTATGAACACGTGTTCCTATTATGCGCAGGATTATAAAAAAAAATAAAACTTCCCCCCCAAAAAAATATTTTTATAAAAAAGGCGAAAATAATTTTTTTGATAGAAAATCATACATATGTATATTTTATTTGGTTTAGTTGGCATTGGCCTACTATTAACGCTCACAGGACACTGTTTCCATACTATGCTCATAATAACCACCTCTCCCATTTCGGAAGCATAGTTACATTAAAAACGTTTCATGTTATCGCGCCCAAAGGTCAAATTATTACGTAGAATGTGAAAAATCGCAATAAATCGGCCATTTTTTTAATAGCCATTTTTGAACTTGTCTGAGAACTACTTATTAGTAGCATGCATAACAAATTTAAAGAGGATATATGAAAAACTTTTCAAGTTATCATGCTCACAAGGTCAAATATTGATGTAAAATTGATGGTCAATATTGATGTAAAATGCGAAAAATCACAATAAATCGGCCATTTTGAATTTTTTCAGCCATTATTGAATTGTCCGAGAAATGCTTATTAGCAACATGCATAACAAATTTGAAGATGCTACATGAAAAACTGTTCAAGTTATCGCGCCCACATCGCGTCAAATTATTGACGTAAAATGCGAAAAATAGCAATAAATCATCTTTTTTTTTCAGCCATTATTGAGCTTGTCCGAGAACTGGTAACATGCATAACCAATTTGGGAAGGATACATGAAAAAAAGTTATCGCGCCCACAAGTAATTGTTAACGCCGACGCCGACACCGACGCCGACGACGCCGAACTTCAATTGCAATAGCCCACCTTTTTAATTAAAATTAAAAGGCGGGCTAAACAGGGACGTCACCGGAAACCGTTTTTGAATGACAACTCGGTGAAAACAAAGCTTTATAACAACCCTCCCCCATATTTCATTGTATTAGCCAGCTCGGTGCACAAACATTGGACTCAAGGCTATCGAGTTTCACAGAATTGGTTGGCTGACTGTTGGAACTAGAGGGCCTACATGGTCACCACCAAGATCGATGCAATAGCTTAAAATGCGAAGTCGGTATTCAGTCTTTCTGGTGTGGCCATCTTGCTCGTGAATAAGATAACTTGTTGGGGAGGATGGGTGTGGCATGCTGCCGTCGTAGAACCAGCTTGTCTGCGATTCTCTAAAACTCGCCACGACGGTCGCGTTTTAAGCAATCGTCGGGAGTCTTTGCGGTGTGTGGGAGCGATATCAACGATAGTGATCGGCGGCAACCCGATTGAGATTGACGATTGACGATTTTTAATAAATTATTATTTAAACTTACTAAGAAAGATATTTGCCTATGTCACATTTTTGTTGGGATATGGTGATGTAGTTTGCAGTAGTTTGTAGTAAAAGAGGTGCCAAAATCATGGCGGGTCGCATCGTCAGCTGTTCTATTTAATGAACTGTCCTGGGATACTTTATCAGAGCGACGAAACAATTGCAAATTATTTATGTTTTCAGACATTGTACATCACATATACACCAACATACCTACATGACCTGCTGCCCAATAGTGTACACACAATAAGTGGGAAGAGATATAATCTTAAGAACGCTGACCGAGTGGACATTTCATGTAGAGCAGAATATTTTAAATCTTGGACCTCAACAGTACTTTTTTTTAACAATCTGGATGAAAAGATAAAATCAATTGACCCATTTTATCGTGTTCGATGGCATGTTAAGTCATTTGTTCAGTGGCCTGCTTGTTGACCTGCTCCTCAACATCTGGATCGACTATAAGCCTACTGACTTCTGCCTCTGCCTCTTCAATTTTTGCTATCGCCCTGCCCTTGTTTTTGATAGATTTCTCCCTCTTGGTTCCATTTTTACAGTTCGATATTCTCTACAGTTTAATTTCACGAGGACTTAAAGACTGACGCTAACATTTAAGTAAAATTGCGGACTAATTTACAATTATTTGATCACATGGTTAGTAGATTACAATCGTGTTGTATGGGATCGTAATAAATCGTAGTGCTTCGCTATAGATTTTAACTCCTTCTCGAGTTATAGTATTAGAGATCTTAAGAAATCGAGGACTATCCTAAAAAATATTAATCATATATAAATCTTTGTGATGTGTTACGATGCCTTGAGATTCGCTAAAAATGATTTGGGATTGAGTTAACATTGATTTACGACAGATCTTTCTCTACAATTGAAAATTAAGTTTTAAGCATTTCAAAACATTCTTCGACCACGCTGATCATTCTTGGATTTTTTATTATGTTAAAAATTGTTAAGATCATTGCCGATCAGCCTCTATCATCCCACGAATCTACACGATGTCGGATCGTAAGCCGAAGGCATCGCAATTGGATTTCAGTCCGGTGGGACCTAGGAAGTTAATTCATTCTAAATATCCTCTTAGTTACGATCTTCTTGCTCATAAAACATTTCAAATACATACATCTTTTAAATAGCGGTTCTGGAAAATCAGCAGCAGCCAAGGAACAAAATTATGTGCGTAACTCATCCTCTTCCAAAAAAGGTTACGGCCTTCCAGCTGATAAGCGTCGACATCGTCTCCTAGCAGACAAAGTGTCATTTATCACATTGTACCACTCACTTGAGTGGCACAGACGACACTCTGTCTGCTAGGGGGTGGAAATAATATACGGCATGTAATAACCTGTTGTCGTGACGTGTGTCGAGTGACTCTGAGATCATTATTCATGCATAACGTCATGACGACACTCGAGAAAGATTTTCAGACACAAATATTTGTACACAGATGCAGACTATACTGCCGTGCAAAGGCAATAGCCAGTATCTGCTTACTTTACAAGTAAGCAGATACTGCCTATTGTATTTGCAAATCAGTGTACCAGTTCTTTCTGCGTTATTGCTTGCCATGCTTACCAAGATTACACATTTCGTATTATATCTGGTCTCTAGTCAATAACCCATGTCGCTGCTTTACCCAGAGAAGACATACAGTGGATTGTCATGCAAATGAGGTTTTACATATTTTAAATTCTCAGTCAATAGCCCAGCCCTGTACAGACGCGTGGCTGCTTGTCTGGGGATTCATCAACAGAATGTGATTTGACTTGTGAATATGCACCCATTCTGCACCCGAAAACACACAATACACAATGAGAGGATTAAACTTTCCCATTTTTAAAGTGTTATATAATTATTTAATTAACATATTAATAGTTAATAATACATTAGTTTTACTCGGGTTTCCAACAGTTTTAAAAGAATTATGATATTTTAAATATGATGTATATTAGATCATAGCCTGCATACTCGATAGGTGGTGTTGCATTTAGTAAACGAGTGTAAATCTTAAAGACCAATTAAACAAGATATTATGGGAACTTGTTCGGCAAACTCCCACGATTTACGAAGCTGCCCCACCCCCACGATTCACATAACTCGCTCCCACGATTTACATAATATACACCCGCGACTGACGTAGCTGGTTCACATATTCCCCGCGCTAATTTGCAGTACATGTGGTAGAACATAACTTTTCTTTTTGATAATTTATGTTGAATATAGATAATGAATACCATCGTTGAATATCGACTTTAAACATAGACGCTGATTTTTTTTCTTTTTAAAAGTAAAAACAACATTTTAGAACTTAATTGCCGTTTTGCTATATGCCTAATTATACACTTGCAACTGGGCTGCTCTAGTAAGAGACATGTTATTTAATTTGGGTTTTGGCTATGCTTGGATGCAACAGGGTGTTACAAATAGAACATATTTTACTAGTTTATTTGAACGGAGATTACGCGATCAATACATTCAACAATGGTTTACTTCAGTAAGTACCACGTCGAGCTGTTCAATATACAAGAATATAACAAACCACTTTCGATGTCAAAATTATTTCCATATGGTAGCAAATTGTAAGCACAGAATTTCTCTTATACAATTTCGAACCAAGAATCATTCACTACCAAATGTAATTCAAGGCAGAGGGAGAAATCGCTAATACACTTTTAGGCCAAATATGTTTAAATTTTCCTCTCTCTTATCTTCTGAAGAACCATCTGTGGTAAGAAAACTTGCACATTTTTTATATCTACGTGATTCTTAGTATTAGAGTCCATTTTCTCATACACACACACACACACAAAATTGTATCACCTTATTGCATCACTGTTCACGCTTTATCTGTTGCCACGCTATTTTACGCGTCAAACATGCACTTGTTTATATATGTTTATATGTATGCACACAGATGGTAAATCTATTGCTGAATAAACTTACTTACTTACTTACTTAATCCAATAGATTCGTTAATCTGTTCATAATAATAGTATGGTATGTAACAGCGAAAGTGAAAAAAGTGTTCATGATTATTATAACGATTATTATAGGAATGTAACCACATATTGACGATAGTTTTGGTATCATCCATATTTTATTATTGTTTGCTACACTATTAAGATCAGCAATATTGCATTGCACTCTCGTTGATACATTGTGTGCATACGCGAAAAGAAAAAAAATCAATTTCTTACGTTTTACATGGTAATGTTTATCCAAAGTCCAATCCTGGCAATCAACTGTGAAACTGAGACATATCATCATATATCCCATGATTAAGTCCCGGAGTAAACTGTACAATTCAGATAGGATAGTGTAATATGATATAGCACAATATAATTAGCTGTGGAATCGTAGAACTGAGACTGTGTAATCAGATATACCAATATAACTACAATGAAACAATCAAAGTAATCCTTTGAGTTGTAAAATAGAGGAATATTATCAGTTGAAATATTTGCTCTATTCCACAACTAGCTACTGAATACTCCACCCACCCAGGAAACCAACTTTAATACTTATTGCCCCCGCCAGGGGGTTATGTTTTTGGTCTTGTGGTTAATGTGTCTGTCTGTCTGTCCCACGATCACTACAAAAATAATGAGTGAATTAGCATTAAACTTTCACCAGAGGTGTGTTTCGGAACAATTTATTACATTTTGGGGTTGGTCGGGATTACGATACGGATACAGGATCCGCATTACGATTGAATACTGTACTATGTGTTGATAGTATAATACATTTGTTCCGGATAACTGAATAGAAGACTGATTTATAACACCATAGTCTTACATCTGTTGTGCATGGTTACTAGATATGAAACGAAAGAATGAAATAGGTTGAATCTATGACATCATAATTGATTATCTAGTGAAGTTTTAATATAATATAATATACACACTTAATGAAAGAATGCAATTCTACTAAATACATATCATGAAGATCATTAATTTCGGCGGAGGTTTGCAGTCTCTGTCTGACTGATTGTCTAGTAATTGAATGTTATAGTCAAATATCAGTTTATTAATCGGCTTTCTTGCAAAATGAAAAAAAACATTATGAAAAAAACTTTAAAAGCAGATTATGGGAGATAAATTATCAAAAGAGAAATTCGCATATGTTATTTTGACTCCCAGATATGTCCATAATATGTCATCATGTCCATTGACTAGAATTGCGTAAGTTTTTTATATTACCAGTTCAACGAGAAATAAGGACGAGATTTAATTTCGGACATGCATGTCCAAAATAAGAAATAGGGGAATAAATGATAAACAAATGGGCGGACTTGCTACGTTGCCATAATTTACAACCCAAAATGTAAAAGACTTCCACAATAATTCTAGTCTATATGGACATGGTCACATACTATGGAGATATCAAGGAGCGAAAATAAAATTTGACCTTTTGGATGATTTTTGGCCTGATTGTGTTCGCTATAAATTATTGTCCAGCAGCTATGTTCCCCTATAAATATTTCGTTAATCAATAGTCAATTTGTCTAGAAAATTGACAGAATTGCATAGCTTTCCGCTACGCTATAGCCTACTAAGCACTTATCGTTACTCAGGGGCGGATCCAGGATTTGAAAAAGAAGGGGGCGCAGTGGGTTCGGGGGTTCGCTCTCAAGATTTTTTTGGCCAATTTAGGGGATTTTTTAAAGAATTTGGGGCAAAAAGGGGTGGGCGTGCGCCCCCTGCGCCCTCCCTCTGGATCCGCGCCTGTCACTCTCTGTCTGACTAACCGTCCGGAACATTCTGGATCAGAGATTCGGATCACTTCCCTGTGAATAGCGGAAGCTAGAAACCAGACTTTATAGTTCCCTTGGTATAGCCTTACTACTCAAAGCAGGATGATAAATACGATCATATGTACAAAAACTTATCAGCTTATATTTTTACATCAGGTGCGGAAGTTCGTGAAAATTAACAGTTTGCCAGAAACATCCCAACGCCGGACCAACCCCCAGCGTTGCGCCATCGTCGCGTATTAATTAACAAGGCACTATACATGCGCGGATCCAGAGGGGGGCGCACGCCCACCCCTTTTTACGCCAAATTCCTAAAAAAAACTAAATTGGCCCAAAAAATCTTGGGGGCGAGCCCCCGAACCCTCTGCACCCCATCCTTTTTCAAATCCTGGATCCGCCCCTGCTATGACCACTATTCCCCAAACACGAGTGGTTGACCCAATGCTAGTTTAATGCTGGCCCAACATTGAACCAGCATTGGGTGAGCGTCTCTTCCGTACTGGTGCAGTACGTAACAGTTCACGCGGTGCTGAACCGCCAGTCAATGAACCGGCAATAAAGGGTCTGTTCGACTGGCTCTCCGCACAATTAAAGTGGAAGAGGCTCATTAAACGCGACTTGACCCGAAAGTGCTGAAGCGCCCTTCTGGATTTACTTTTGTCTCCAGCCTGGACACAGTGATATTTCTGTGGCTCTGCTCGGCGGAATCACGTTGACTTTGCCGACAGACGGTGTCAAATGATAACAGAACTGCGCTATCAGATAACAACTGCTTTAGCGGGGAAAAAATCACAGAAACAAATAAATACACTCCCCACACTTGATCTTTTACATTCCATGGAGAGCGGTGGTCGTGTTGCAAGAGGAACGTCTCATGACCAATAATCAGAGGCACAAAGTACGCCAAAGATGGTATATGAGCATTGTATAGGCCTAATCTCCGCATACTATCCAATAGAACATTTCAGATATTATAAAAAACATGACAGATTACATAAGATTCTAATGGGTTAACACTTTAGATTTGCTTTGGAAATAGAGCTCGGTATTTTAGAGACGATACGGGATTCTGGCCATTTGTTGACTCATCCACGTGAGATATTAAAAAGACGGAACACGTGACTTAGGTTAGGCCTATATGTTGGTAAGGCTAACTAGGATTGAGTTCGTGTGGCGTACACTTCTTATTCTGAGAGTGTCACTGCCCCCTCCCTTACCTAAATATTGCACTCTTTCTCTCGCTCCTATCTGTCTGTCTGTATTGGTCTATCCTTGGAATAACACATGCGCCATATTACACCCGAAGTCGACTTTTGCATTGAACGTGCTGGGACTGATCGGTTCTGGAAGCCTAAAATTGGTAAATGTAAAACACAAAGTGGTAATTGTTGACTGTGTGTTTGCCTGGGTGAAAGTGTTGTATAGCGGGGGTGTTGAACACGGCGCTCGAGTAACAGCCGTGTTTGCTTTGGTATTAAATCCGACGTGGCCGACACAAAAGTAGTCCTGCTAGCCGCTAGTCCCGAGCTGATCTCGCTCTGAGGGAGAAGAAGATCAGGCAAACAAAATCTGCATGACGGAAACGTGATATTCTGCCCTGGTGAGAGCGCAGGCATCTGAGGACAAGAGGGTGAGGGGGAGTGGCCACAGAATCTAGTCACCTAGGTTACACAAAGTACACCTAATCCTATGACCAATCAGAGAAATTGTGAGCAGACGATATGGTGGCGCTGGTAACGCACTTTTTCAACCAAATGGCGGGAAAACATTCAGAGCGTATCGACGTGGATTCAGCAGGAGCAATGCGTTAACTCAATGCTGGACTAATGTCACAAGACAACCACGTGAGAGCACTGTGGCCTTCCAGAATCACGTGACGCAGATCATTTCGCTGCTATTTGTTGAAAAGATAAAATGAGTGCCACATAGACCATGTACAGACAAGGTGTTATCTACTGGTTCTCTGGCTGGGAGGCAGAAACTGGGCAAACAGTAGTAGCTGGTGGTCCGGGAGTCTACCTTATCTTGTGATGCTTGACGAAAATACACAGGAATCCACGATGTTAAAGTAGACCACGAGACTGGCTAATACAGTGATGGCATCTATGTGCATTGCCATGTGAGCACGTTAGTTCAACCGGAAACACGTCATCGTGAAAGAAAAATGGCGGCGGCCACTGTACCTAATGAAAACCTGTTCTGGGAAATATGAACAATTGAGATGTGGTCGAGATAGTTCTTTGGGTGAGTAAAAAGATCCTAGTGATTGTCTCTTCAGATAACGCAAACACGTTATGACGTAAACGACATCCTGCGAGCACAAGATCGTGGTGTATTGCAGGTGCAATGTTGGGCCAAGGTGTCAGACGTTGACCCAGCATTGAGCGTAAGTAGAGACGCATCTCTTGTTCACTGGTTTGTTTCCACACGTAGTTTTTGTGTGATTGCCATCCAGTATTCTGTCTATAGTATAGTATTTATGCATAATTATACTGGTACAGCTGAAAAGGAACATGCATGAATAGATGTAAAGTGATACGTAGCATATAAGCTTATAAATAAACACTGATAAAAACGTAGAATCCATGTGATGCCGATAACTCTCAATATAGATGATATAGATGGTCTATTGTGTCGGACCCTTCTGCACTGTAAAAGAAGATTCCATCGATTTCTACCAAATACTATATTTCTAAGTTTTGAACAGATATTATTACCAATGCAGCCTAACACTAATAGACATAATTAAAAATTCGTGACTGGTTGTAGGCCTAAGTATTTAGTTAGGTCTATATAAATCTGATATCCTACTATAAAACTGTTATTGTTTCCAATTAACATAATTCTTTGGTATACAGTATTTCCGTTGTTTGAACTTCTGACATTTAAATTGAATAAGACGTCTAATGCAGAGACGTGGCAATCCCCTTGAAGAGTTTAGTGTCAAGATGGCCGATGGTGGGCTAAGCCTGTTTTATGAATAAATTAAGCATACGCAAACAGAATTACGATAATGCCATCAAACAGTGATGTTTGCCCAACATGACGACGAAGGACGCCATAAGCATTGCTTTCGCCTGAATTCAGTTTCTTTAGTTTAGTGTTATCACACATGATTTACCTTCTCATACTTACATTTTTCTCATTCCGTTCAAGGATATATATTAAGTGTGTCATATTAATCAATAAGATATTTAAAGGGAGATAATTCAAAAATGACATTGAAACAACCGGATGGCTTTAGCGTAATAACGTTGTGATTTGCTTGAGTTATTTGTGAACAAATAATCAAGTTAAGAAAATATGTACAAACCCACAAAATACAACACTTTTTGTGTATAACACAAACACCTAAATATAGTGTATTTTACAGTATTTTTGATTAAGTTGTGTTGGGTGTGATGTGGGACAACAGAACATCTTGCAGACGCTCAATATCGCTATGCAAAGCGAAAAGGCAGTAGATGATTACTTGAAGTCTGCCTTTTTGCTATGCACGGCAGAATACACACAACATACCAAGTCAATCTTTTTCTGAACAGTACACAATGGAAGCTGTGCAAGATGTATCTGTCTGCGATTCAGGTGGGCAGCCACAAAACAAGCGTTTATTAATTACCCGATAATTTGTGGGTCATAACATAAAGACACTGAAGTTTCAGTATCAGCTGTATTATTGTAATTGTTGGGTAAATTTAGTCATTTACATACACATGCACCGAGTCGTAATATGACTAAGGGAGCCACCATTCAATATCCGGGGGGGGGGGGTGGCGTATTCTTGGATAAAATGTTTTGAGACTGCATTTTCTTTAAATAAATAATTGTCTTATGGACATGTTGTAAATTGAATTTTCATGAAATAAATAATTGTCGGAAGGACATGTTGTAAATTAATATTTAATGGCGCTCAAAAAATTTGACATTTTAATTTGTGAAGCCTCGCTTGGCTCGTCTCTTTAACCATGTTAAAGCGACACAATCAGGCTAAAATCATTAAAAATCGTTAATTATATTTTGGCTTCTTAATATGGCCATATGATGTAAACATGTCCATAGACTAGAACTGCAAAAGTTTTAAATTTTCTATGTTGCGCATTTGCTAGTATTAAAGCGGGATCTAAAGACGAAATTCCCGTATTTCTTATTTTGGACATGCATGTCCGAAATAAGAAATCAGGATTGTGTCGCTTTAAGCCCAAAAAATGAAGTGTAAGAAGTGAAAAAATATTTTGCTTGAGGCAGAGTGTGAAATGAATAAAATAATTGCAGACAGGAGATGAAATAATAATTGGGCCGGTTCTAAAACTCCAGCCCCTCCCAGTAATTGAATGGTGGCCCTCTAAGTAATAGTTTCTTCGCAATTCGTCACATGGCCTGGTTTTACAGGGTGGGCCTAGTGAGTCGCCACTATAGGCCTACTGTTTGATATTGCGTGGGTGAACAATATAGGAATGTATGTATATTATTTGAAAAATCTAAGAAACAACAGGTTTTTGCTGTGAAACATTCGCAGGTAAATTCGTTGTTCCGTTTTATTGCGTACAGTAATGAGACCCGTGCTGGTACTGATGTTCTACTACACTCTCAACAAAACTGTTATTTTCAATGGTTCCATGAGGAACAGCTGGTATCGAAATATATCTTTTCACACGATAAAGTTCTAATAGGTTCATCAAGGTTCACCAAGGAACACATAGAAACATACATTTTTGCAAGTGTCTAAAAGAGCATACAAATATTCAACTTCATTAATTTTATTTTAACAACACAAAATATCAATACAAATCCTTACACAAGAACAAGGTTAGAAAACAAATTACTTATCTAAATTGACACTTTTGCAAAAACAATTATGCTCTTGAAGGTTCATCAAGAAAAAATTATCTAAGTAGAGCCCTTAAAGGGACTCGTTAGCGTAATATAATAGTTAGAGGAATGGCTCACGGTCAGTACGTAGGCCTATTAATCGGCTTGAACCGATGAATTGTCTGAAATAATAAATTAATTAAACTGAATGATTTATTATTTATTATACCGATATGTGCATAATACATTTATGCAGTGTTTTTTTAATAATATTTTTAGAACACCCACGCTATATTGGACTTATAATATATATCAGTTGGGATACAACATTTTATTCGATAACGTCACATTATTTTTGAGTATAATTAGTCTATAAAAATATTTAAAAATGCCATTCTTTTACACTATAATGTATTTTTAACTATGGTTACAAATGTCGTTCTCTTACTCCGGGCTATATCTATGAAATCCGGAACACATTTTGGCATTGCAAGATATTACATACATAAATTTGTTCTCATTATCAAGTAAGGTGAAATTTGAGGAATTAGGGCTAATATTGTCAAACATTATTTCCCCATATAACATGTATACAGCATGGGTTTGACATATGCAGATATACAAATAAAGTGTTTTTCATCTTCAGCCGTATTTTTACAGAAGGACATAATCTATTTTATGGTGGTATAGTTTGGTATCTGCCAGGCTCTCAATGTTTTTTTATTTATATTGTTTCAGATATTAGTTGAAACTATATTTGTTTTTCACATAAATTGTTAAGTCAAGTTATTAGGCCTATAATAGTAACAACCTATCTAACGTTTAAATTGACGGATTCAATATTGAACATTCCCGTGAGTTCAGTATACAACTGTATTTTTCTTAATGAAACATACTTAATGGTTTCTGTATTGAACGTTCTAAAATGAACCTTGTAGCAGTTCCTATACCGGGTGATAGAACTTGTATTTTTATGTAAGCATCTATATATTTTTTTTTTGAATGTGGCGATTTCGAGATAATACTTAAGCCGGCTATTGGCTATAGTCAATCAAAATTATCCCGATAATAGTAACTTAAACGTTATGCAATTTTACCTGCCTTCACCACACGGGTGTAACTATACATAGGCCCACACGTTTGGGTTTATCTAGATTAAACCGGTTCTTTTAACAGACCTCGTCACCAGTCTTACTTTCCCATTGGTTACTCTGGGTTGCTCAATTCTTATGTAAAGTGGTTTAATACTATACCGTGTTATGAAAAAGAATAATTCGATAAAAATCGACGCGGTGCAGCGCATTGCGCTTTTGGTGCGCACTGCCCTGTTGTTTAGGCCACTAAATTCTGACTATATAGTTTTGATATCTTTTAAAAGCGCGGCGTTGAGTGGATGTAGGCTCCTAGCTGAGTTCGGCCCTATCATTAGAAAATAGTAAAAAAAGTTTCAATCCATGTATACAATTATATATGAATACTTATCATCATTATTATTTTTGTAGGTCTATACTATTTTAAGTATCAACAAAAAACGCTGTCCTCGTCCCTCATATTATTTCTACCATAACTCTATAAAAATCATCAGCATCTAAAAATCATGTCACTATATATTCATCTATAAATTTATCAGTGTTGGCCTTTTCTTACAAACACGAGACGTTGGTCCACTGTTGGTTTAATGTTGACCCACCGTCTGCGACTCAGGTCCAACATTGAACAACCAGCTAGTGCCTAAACATCTCATGTGTGCTAAGATTTATCAGCAAATATGTCAGTGTGCAGATTATCGCAATTGTCAAGACACGTCATAATATGCCTACCGACGTGTTATGGTTAAGTAGAGTTAGAAGTACCTCCATTAGACAACTGCCTACCCAGCAAACACAATGACGTTGGTCCAACATTGTACAAATGTTAAACAAATGTTTTGTGTTTTGCTGGCTATGATCAGAAAAACACCGTATACCTAATGTTGGTTGTATGTTGGGCCACAGTTTACGACGTTGACTGGTGATTTATACTTCATTGGGTCAACGTCTTATGTCTACTAACTACTCTGTCAAGAGATAAACTCAGTATAATTATATATCAATTTGATTTTTTATTAAATGCATTAGTGTTCAACATGTTTAAATAAAGTGACAATGGAATAGGATATAGATAGGTATTTACCCGTCGATACACGTCATGTCTTCAATTTTTGTTTATCACCTGTTAGCTCTGCGCATCAGAATACATAGCGTCCCCAGTTAAAACGTTTTAAAATATTTCCTTTCTATAAAAAACTTCTTATCGATTGTTCATGAATAGAACTTGTGTTGATTTGATGTTTTTTTGGGTCAGCGACGTAGTGGGGACCAACATCAAACCAAAACAGGTTCAATTTATACACTTTCTTACCTAAATTTACTTAAATTGACTTTTTAATAGCTGAGGAACTACAAATATATGGAATGCATATATGCGTTCAAATGTTCTTTATTTTGAATACATAATATAAAGGACAAATAAGAGAACATTGTTGTTATGTTGACCTACGTAATAGAATTATGTTATCCAATGTAGATCTAACAACCACAATTTGAAATTCACCATTGTTTAGTAAAACCAAACAATCTGTCCGAGTAACAGTTCGAAAGTTTTTGTGGTGATGATAACATAAAGGAGGAGTCTAATATATTAATTTCAAAGGTTTCACTACTTTAAAAAAAATCATCTTTTTTACTTGTTTATAATCCCATTATCTTTTGTTTGAAGAAAGATTATGCCAAACAGATTCGACCTCTGATTGGCCTATAGTCTATTTGTCATTTGGCATCGTTCATAATATTACATTATCTCATTGTCTAAAAAGATGCGTGATATTTATGACAAATATGTCACATATCAGTTAAAAAAAAAACGGGGGTTGTATTATTTTAACTGGAAATTATCAGCACAAATCTATTAATAAATAATTCTAATCGAGTGGAGATTATTTTCTTCCTACTGATGCGTTTATCCAATTTAAACATGTTGATTGGTCTTGCAGAATTTGATTATAATTATATGATGGGAGGGGGTGAACTTATAGCTACCTCAATTTTTTTTTTAAATTGTGTTCTGCATTGAATGTATGAAGTGCTGTAACGTTAGGCAAATGTATTGGAGAAATTATTGGGCAGATATGCTATAGATGTACAAATAGACTGTCGTGGGATCGACCAATTTGTGTTATCTTAGTACAAATTCAGTCCATCGCATTTTAGAGGTTTGCACAATGTGAATCTCAACCAGTGCCTCGTGTTTGCTGGACGGGCCACTTGTAGGACCACTTGAGGATGTCTCTGAGCCACGAGCAGGACAGTCTGCACAGCCTCTGTCTCCCTCAGCGGCCTCTGGCGAGAGCCGAGGTGTTAGTACGCATGCAGGGTGCGCATGCGTGTGCGTGGCATTACATAGACTTTCTCGGTCCATGTTGTTCTGCAAAGTCAAAGGACTATAACTTTGGCTTTGCAGAGTAAGCAGTGACTGTTTTTTTTATTTGCCGCGCAACTTCAAGATAACAACCCAGCAAAGACAAAACATCTACCATCTAAATCTACATTACCCCTTAAACCGCCAAATTATTAAATTGAAATTTTCCCTCACTTGAAGTTGTGTGACGCGATTCACGACCTCAAGTGAGTGAATAATATTAGGATTTTACAAACTTGAGGTCAACCATTTTTGTTGTTGTTGATTGATGTAACATTGTATCATTACCATGTTTAAAAGCTAGTATTTAATGTGCTGATAGAAAATTAAAAACGAACATGATCGTGACCGGCGGCTAAAGGGTTAAGATAACGTTGGTCCACCGTCACAGGAACCTCCATCACAGTTAGGATTATGAGGCCTATTGCGACATTTTCAGCCCATTTTTTCAACATTTCTTGAATACATGAATTGTAAGTTAAAACATAACATATTATTTTATAGGCCTATGTTGTATTATTGCATTTCTATCTATAATCATTCTAAGTTAAAATAGGCCTATAATCAGATAATATTATGTTATGCAAATCCTAATGAATAATCCGAACGTGAAACAATCACGCATATCTTCTGCTTAGACTTTCTCAGTGAATATATTAAGATTTCCTACTATCCTTTATCAGGTGATGCACATTTATGGTTGATCTTAAACGAGAACTATCATCAGATGTGAATAAAAAGTTCTCTTGCGATACCTCGGCATCCTCGCAGAGATGCGTGCCTGCTGGATGCCGACGCAGCTGCCGTGGAAACCTAAAGGCAGTAACTACTTGCTTTTCAAGTGAGCAGTTACTGCCTTTTGGCCTTGCAGAGAAGTCCGCAGCTGCGGGTGGACAAGGGGAGCGCTGCACAATAACAAAAAGCCGCTATCATCGCCCGCTGCCCCGCCGCTGTATAAACTGACTCAGATAAAACAAGTAAAAGGAGATAATTCTTGACCCAAGTTGGTTAAATGCTGCGACAATGTAGGGTATGTTGGCCCACCATTCAACCAGTATCAGGCCATCACCTGTCCAGTAAACAAGATTATAAATAGTCTATGTTGCTTTAATGTTGGTCATCCGCCTGCGACGGTGGCCCAATATTAACCCAGCACAGTAACATCCAGATGTATTCAGGCTATCAAATCCATGTATAGCTGCAGGTGACCTTATTCACCCTGGCTATTGTTCTTATAGCCATGATTGTCGACGGGTCTACTTCAGGTATTTTCCTTTTCACTACCATACATGACGGAAATTTCCGTCGTCATTCGTCAATGAACGTAACCATAAAATGACACAAATTTTCGTCAAATATATACTACATTTATGTATTTTTCGTCATTTGAAGCTGGAAATTGCGTTAGCAATTCCAGCTTCAAATGACGAAAAATAGAACTCGTACACCAGTATATCTGGATCCTGGCATGCACCCCGGCCTGGAAGTCAAAGGGTTAATGGCTTAAAAAATAAGCCCTAAAATATATAAGGCCTATCTACCAGACTATGTTTTTTTGTATTTGGTTCACATTGGCCTCATTAAAAAATGTTTTTAATAGTTTATATTGATCTGGTTGAAGTCACTTGATAAAAAGCTGCAACTTCAAAAAACATATTTGCATGTAAACATCAATTAATATACAGCAGACATTGATTGTATGCCATCATACATATTAATTAACGTGACACAATCAGGCTAAAATCATAAAAAAAACTGTTTTTTTATTTTGGCTCCTTGATATCTCCACATTATGTCAACATGTCCATAGACTAGAATAGAGTAAGTTTTTATAAAATTTTGTGTTGCGTATTGGCCAGTTAAACAAAAAATAAGGACGAAATTTAATTTTGGATATGCATGTCCAAAATAAGAAATACGAGAATAACTGGTAAATGGGAATTTAAGCACACTTGCTACGTTGTCACAGCAGCCCAAAATTTAAAAGACTTCCAGAATTCCAGTCTATGGACATGCTCACATCTTATGGCCATATTAAACCAAAATAAAAATACAGATTTTTTGATTATTTCAGCCTGATTGTGTGGCGTTAAATTCGAACATCCCCTTGTATGTTCAGTATTATTATTACATAAGATAGTATATTTCTGTTATAATGTGATGCATTTTACTTTATAACAAAGACAAGGTTTAGTACCCTATATCCTCCCGGTTTGTCCTAGCTCTCATACATCCCGCCCAAATCTTCTGTATACACGCCGGTTTTCACCTTGTGGCCGAAATCACCTGGCACCCAGGCGGACAGAGGCCTTATTTCTCAGTGTAAAGGAGCGATCGGCAATACCGGCGTGCAAAGCCAAAATGCAGTAACTGCTTACTTTACAAGTAAGCAGTTACTGACTTTTGATTTTTTTTGCGGAGCAGAATACGTGCAAGGAGTGAAAACCACACCAAACACACCCATTTGTATTTACCCTAACCACTCCATGCACTGCCCATGGCGACTCACTAAAGCTCGACCGTACAACATGTGGACATGCAGCAAACAGCAGTAACTGCTTACTTTTTCTGCAAGCAGTTAATGCTGTTCGCCTTTGTACGACATACTAGATACGCAGCAAAGTTGTCATGGAGCGAGATTTATGTTTCTTAAAAAGTGGGTGCCTCTCACTACAATGAACTTTATTTTCAAAAGGATTTGAAAATTGCATTTCGTTACGTCGCCATTTTTCATAACAAATGCGTGGTGAGTTTGTGACGGAATTATCGTTAAGGCAGTCGTTACAAAAATGGCAACAATAACAAGAATCCCTCCTTGTTACAATGTTGTGCGAAGCGTTCTTATCATTTTCTTTGGTGAGCCAACCCACCTCGGAGGTGAGTGAGCGACCCGGGTGAGTGAATAAACAATCCATTTTCGCACTTTGTGGCAATATCGCGACAGGAGTATGGAATTCAGGAATTCCCTTCTCTTATCAAAATATTTAAAAAAAACTTCTTCACAGTCGTACAGTGCTCCAGACCTTTCAGCAGTTTGAGCACTTTATTATGTTTAATCACAAAAGCCACTATCCAGGCCGGCCACTGCAATCTTCGTGGTTTAATTTTGTCAAAGTCCAAGGAGCAGATAGCGCTGCATCCTCGCATGCATCTTTATTCAAAAAATTCAGAAATACAGTATGGTATGTTCAACATGAATATAAAGTGATATAACTGACGTCAAAGTCACGCGTGGGGGAGGGGGGATTATTCTAACGATTATAGCCCGCAAATTCATGTTTTATCTGACTTTGATGCGTGTCAGGGATTCAACTCTGTTTGTGTACTCTACCGTGTAAAGGTAAACACCAGTAACTGCTTACTTTTCAAGCAGCCAGTTACTGTGGTATGTACGACAGACCAGTGAGCAAGCTGCAGCATATCACGGCTGAGTAACGTCCAAATAACCTCCATATCATTCTCCAGTGCTATAGTTTAATATTGGATCAATGTCAAAAGCGCTAGAATAACGTTATACCAGTGCGCTATAAAGTTATGCGGTATACCTATAACATGTATAAGTAAGCTTATCATACAGGATTAAGCAGGCCCTAATACGTAAGATACCGTTTTTCAATTTTGCATATAGTAATTTAATTCAAGACTACACAAGCTACATAATAAAAAATGGACAGCGAGAGTAATATTGACTCTGATTTCTGCGCCTTTGATCTTGACAGTCCGATGATTTATGCGCTATAGAGGTGACTGAAACGATTGATTGATTGATTGATTGATTGATTGATTGATTGATTGATTGATTGATTGATTGATTGATTGATTGATTGATTGATTGATTGATTGATTGATTGATTGATTGATTGATTGATTGATTGATTGATTGATTGATTGATTGATTGATTGATTGATTGATTGATTGACCACGAGTTGAGGCAAAATATGCGAGAAAGATAAATGAATAAAAATGCAATGATAAATACACCTAATAAAGTTAAAGAGTGAGAAAATAATAATAGTTTTGCATTGAGATTTTTAACCTAAATTACAGTGTTAATATATATAGATAGATATGCTGATGATGTATCTGGTCTAAATAGTAGCTAAAATCTAAACAACTCTATCTGACAAATCAACAATTCTGCCGTACAAAGCCAAAAGGCAGCAACTGCTTACCTGAAAAGTAAACGGCTTACTTGAAACGTAAGGTGGCAGAATAGCTGGATAGCATTTCCTCTCAAAACATTCAATTTCGGGGATTGATTGAGCTCTTTGACTATCAGCTTAGGGGGGCACCATTCAATTTCCAGAGGGGGGGGGGGCGGAGTTTTTTTTTTAATAAATAATTTCGGGCGGACTCTGCGTGAAATAAATAATTTACTTCAAAACCGCTCTATATAAACATGTAATAAAATGTGAAATTTTCAGCGCGCCACCAAGCCCGGTTGAAATAAATAATTGGCCCGCGACAAAAACTCCAGCCCCCCCCTCCCTAGATATTGAATGGTGGCCCCCTTAAAGGGACTGGCCCAGGCTAAAATTATCAAAAAATCGGTGATTTTATTTCGGGTTCTTAATATGACCATATGATGTAAACCTGTACATAGACTAGAACTGCAAATTTTTATAAAATGCGCGTTCACCAGTTAGGCTAGATATAGAGACGAAATTCCCGATTTCTAATTATTGACAACCATGTCAAAAATAGGAAATGCGGGAATTTCGTCCCTATATCTAGCCTAACTGGTGAATGCGCAGCACAAAAATTATAAAAATTTGCAGTTCTAATCTATGTACAGGTTTACATCATATGGTCATATTAAAAACCCGAAATAAAATCACCGATTTTTTTATGATTTTAGCCTGGGCCAGTCCCTTTAAGTGTCCTAAACAACAGAATAATATTCGTCGCCTGCGTCCAATATCACCACTGATCACTGCTTTCTACTAACCCTGCTAACGAATATGTGACACTAACCTATAATATTAGACCAATTCAAACTCGAAAATTTCGAAATAAATAAAAATATTTGTCTTCAAGTAAACATGGTAATTACAAAGGTAGCAGGTATTACAAGATAGCGATTCTTGTGTGGCGTGCACGGCATCGCCCTGTCCAGGACACAGTGCGAGTAGCCGTAATATATAGTAAGTAATCTATAGACGTAAGATTCTGTAATAGACCCATAAAACAAGTATTCAAATGAAGCAGAAAACATACAAATTGAAAACACCCGTTGGTCTCCATGGTTTATACGAATATATTTCAGAGTTGTAGGGGTAACATATGTGTATGTATTTATAGTATTAAATATATGAAGCGTGAGGCTGAATCTGAGACTAAATGAATGAAACATTTTGATTGAAAGTAAATCCTAGGAAAGTCTACTTTAAATGAGTACATAGCCACCTGAAAAACGCCAATGGGATTCAAATCGTCGCGTGACATAGGAGCACACTGCCGCCATACACACTCACTGGCAGTGCATTCTCTGTATGCTTTGGTGTTTATTTCAGCATTCTCTTTTTGTCCCCAATGTTGTCGTTGAGGATTATAATATTTCGTGCTCCGGACAATATATTTTGGCTGTGTAGACGAGGCACTGTGACCCTCCCACACAGTGTCATTGCAAAAAAGTGGAAATAATATGTGACCTCTCCTTCGACCGGACTTTTACAAGAAGAATAGACCTATATAACGCTCATGATGGCACCATGAACCTTGTGTATTCTTCTGTTAAAATCATTCATTTCTTCACCTCAGGAGACAAATAGGTGTTTTCATTAACTACGTCAAGGGGTTTGCATTATGACCTTGGATTACACTTTTGCCCTCGAACTCCCGTGAAGTAAAAAATGAAATGAATCGGGCTTTAGGCCACTTTTGTGCACATATAGGCTAAACTGGGCCAGGAGAACCTCCTGAGGATGGTGAGATGATTGAGATGACACTGTCCTCCAGACACAGGATTCGAAATTCGAGCCCTGGCGGTCTGAGGCCGAGCACGCTACCTCTCGGTCACGGAGGCTCCCCACAATACTAACTTTCACACGTGGATGGAGAAGAAACAATTTTGTTTCTTTCAAACCGCCGAGACCGGGAACCGAACCCCGGACTCTGGCGTGAAAGGCAGCGGTGCTAACCACTGCCCTAGGGCCCCCGCCCCTCCCGTGAAGTAATGAGGTCATTTTACAATTTAGAAAACATATTATGTGTGCATATAATAGTAATAGCTGAGAGGTACACTGTTACTACTGCACCAGGTATGGATTCAAATGCATTTTCTACAAAATACAATTTCATATTCTTTTAAAAAATAGTGTCGAGAATTTTGGCATTATATCTGGTGTAGTGATTACAGTATATCGTTTCTAGCCGTTTACTCACATCGTAGTCAGAAACATTACAATTCTCTTAAAATGCTTTAATATAAAATATTAAAACTAAATTTCAAAGTTTCTACATATGCCTCGATCTATATGAGAAAAAAATCATTGTAATCTATCACGGCAAACAGTAGACACAATCATGTAGCGTCAACTTTAAGCCAATGTTGGACCCACGTCAGCGACGTCGACCCAACATCGCCTCGATGTGTGAGGTATTTCAATTGGGTTTTGGCCGTGTCAACCTTGGAACAAGCCGGTGGCCTATGGGCTCCTCGTGAACAAACATGCACACCTTCAAGTCAAACATTTGCAGGCTTTCACTGTGTGCACGAAAACTGCCACTAAACTTAATACAGATATTCAAGTGGTACGTTCAGGTATGGGTTTACAGCGTATTCACAGGCTACATACACGTATAGTGGTAAAAAGCATGTGATCAGTCAGGTAAGAGCGTCTTTAATATATTTAGTATAACACGTTCACTCTATGCAAGTAAATGCATCTTCCCTGCATCTTCTATGCGAGTAAATGCATCTTCCCTGCAACAAGGGCGAACTCGAGACGCCTTGGCTTGCTGTAGGGCAAAGGCAACCCCCATAGCCACCGGGTGGCCGTTATCACGGTTATTCTTTACAAAATAATGTTATAGTGCATGATATGATTTTGGCTCCGCTCTATCACATGAATATATTTAAATATTTTACTACATAAAATTCACCTACTTTACCTACTTTGCAAAACCAATTACAGAGCCAGATAACAGCCTAATTGAAAAGTAAGGAGTTACTGCATTTTTACTGTCTCGCAGTACTGTGTCAACATGGTCAAAGGGGCATTGTGTCAAATCGCATATAGTATTAGCTAGTGACATTTTTACTAGAATAAAAAATAAGTACATCGTAACGCCGGACTTAATTATTGTGATCGCCGTGCGACCAGAACCATAATGTGTTATTTAAATTGATGTACGGCAAAATTGAACAAATATATTAAATCAATTTACAATTATTTTCTCAAACAAGTTTATATTTAACATTTTTTTCAGCCATCATTGAACTTGTCCGAGAACTGCTTATTAGTGACATGCATAACAAATTTGAGCAGGATACATGCGAAACTTTTCAAGTTATCGCGCCCACAAGGCCAAATTATTGACGTAAAATGCGAAAAATCGCAATTAAACGTTCATTTTGATTTTTTTCAGCCATTATTAAACTTGTCCGAGAACTGGTCATTAGTAGCATGTATAACAAATTTGGGAAGGATAACTAAAAAAATTTTCAAGTTATCGCGCCCACAAGGCCAAATTATTGACGTAAAATGCGAAAAATCGCAATTAAACGTTCATTTTGATTTTTTTCAGCCATTATTAAACTTGTCCGAGAACTGGTCATTAGTAGCATGTATAACAAATTTGGGAAGGATACCTTAAAAACTTTTCAAGTTATCGCACCCACAAGGTCAATTTATTGACGTAAAAAGCAAAAAAATCGCAATAAATCGGCCATTTTGATTTTTGTTCAGCCAATATTGAGCTTGTCCGAGAACTGGACTTTTGTAACATGGATAACAAATTTGGGAAGGATACATGGGAAACTTTTCAAGTTATTGTGCCCCCAAGTAAATGTTAACGCCGACGGCGCCGAACTTTAATTGCCCACCTTTTTAATTAAGCATTAAAAGGCGGGTTGGAAAGTGATACATAAACTAATGTGTAAATTGATTGGACATATTTTTTTTAATTTTGCTCCCAACACCAATTTAAATAACAAGACAATGACCGGGGCCAAGGGATAGACGTTTCGTGTGTTTATAGTCTGTCCGACGGTGGAGGCTTGTCCAAAAAGAAAGTAAGCTTTTTGGGTATTGCTCAGTCATTTGGCAAAAGCCCTGAAAATATCACGAAATTCTAAAGTTAAACCATTTGACATATAACACAATTCCGAGAATAAACCGGAATGGAGTTAAATGGTTTGTAGAGGGGCGTCACAATTAGAAATTTACTACATGTTTCAGGATAGATGCCAAATGACTAGAAAATGGAAAATATCATGAAAATCTCTTGAGAATTGACCGAGTAATCAACGAAAAGCTAACTTTAGTTTTGGACAATACTCCACCTTTGGACAAACTGTAGTCTAGATTGGTCACCGTCCGTTGGTCAGGGATAGAGAAATGAATTCGGACTAACACTTTTTAGAGTGATTTAATTTCACGAATAACACCTCTTCTTACTAAAAGAAATCGATTTTATTTTCTATTTTGTAATCCCTGTTCTACTATTTTGTTAGCAGTCTGCGGATCCCTATCGCTGTATTGTAGTTCTATGATGATATGTGGATCTGTATAACGGACCATGCTCGGACTGGTGTACATCCCCGAGGGTGGCATGTGCATGTGTTCAAAAGACATCAGGCTGTAAAAACAGCAGATGCCCCAGAATAGACCAGAGAGCTTTGTTCACCTGGACACGCATCCCAGCAAAAACCAGACGCTGAGCCAATGCTGGCTAAATGTTGGGCCAGCATCGCAGACGCCGAACCAACATAAAGCCAGCATTGGCTCAGCGTATTGTGCTCACCTGTGCATGCGGCATGCATGTACAGGTGGACAACGGACGCTCCAGAATAAACACACATTCAAATAACAGCCCGGCAAACACGAGACGTTGAACCAATGCTGGTTTAATGATGGGCCAGCGTCGCAGACGGTGGCCCATCATTAAACCGGCTTTGGTACAACTTCTCTTGTTAGCCAGGACCAGAACACTGGCACAATATTGGAGGCTGGGAAGAGCTCTGTGTCGCCATTTTGTGTTATTTTGATTAGTGTTTTCCATCCTCGCGCCTCGCGGGCCTATACACGGTGTTATTCTAAGTACATCACTGGCCACATGCCTTATTCATATCCCTGGGAACAATGTGTAAAAACATCATAAATAAACAGCTTGTAGTTGTATCTGACACCAAGAGAACGATGTCATTCATATATCACGTACAAAAACGAGGTTATACCCATCCTTAGTACAAATTCAAACTCTTGTGTAGTTATGTAGTATAGCATTCATATACCTTGTAATTGTTCTCGCATTCCTAGAAAAAGTATTATATAATTAAGTGCATAAATAAATAAATAAATAAATAAATAAATAAATAAATAAATAAATAAATAAATAAATAAATAAATAAATAAATAAATAAATAAATAAATAAATAAATAAATAAATAAATAAATAAAATAAATAAATAAATAAATAAATAAATAAATAAATAAAATATTCCAAATTGTCGGGATTTAGGCTACCAGAATAGAATCATCTCTCATTATATGTAAAACATAAATGATCATGATTGTCGTGTCTAAAAAATAATATGATACTTCTTGTATAATAATAATGCTTGCGAACATAATGATAGGCCTATATATAAAATAATAGTCATATTTATTTAATATGACAGCTTGTTTCTTATATTATGCATTTACGGGGAAATTCATGTCTGAAAAAAATATTATATTCTTTATCAACTCTTGTTTATATAATAGTAAATGGGAACATAATAATATATATAAAATAAGCTTGTTTCCTATATTATGCCTTTACGGGAAACGTGTAGTTAGATTAATTTTTTTAAAGAAATTATGGTAAATGTTGCCAATTTATTTATGGTATACTAGTCATTTTAATTGTTACAGTATAATGTTCAACGTGAGGCGATTTATTTTTGCCGGCAGATTCTCTATTTTTATTCTGGTCGTCAAAATAGCATGTTCTATGGGAATAATCGTTTTGAAGGAGTTCGAACCTCACGGCACCACTGCACAGACAGCGTGAGTCTGAGGTGTGCCTTAGGCCTATCAGATCCACTTTCTATTCTGAAGCAGCATATCACATTTATAAAGTGTGATTAGTGCAAATATTTATAGTTAAAATATGATTCTAGTCAACACCAGTGAAGTGTTACGTTTAGTTGTCATTTTTACTGATTTAAGAAGTGGAAATATTTGAATAATTTATATGCATATACAAATATGTATATAGCTCACATTAAAATATATAGATAGCTCAGACCAAGGAGGTTAAAAAATCTTTTTAGCCTCTTTGCTCAGACTTTCTGCATGGGAAATGTATAAAAAAGGAAAAGGCTCAGGTGACATATAATTTTCACCTGAACTTAGTACCCGATAAGAAAAAGATAAAATAAATCAGTTGCCACATGATACTCAGTTATAAGGCCTAATATATATTTTTTCATGAATTTCTGATGATATGAAACGAACAGCCCAGCAAACACGAGGCATTGAGCCATTGTTGGCTTGATGTTGGTACACCGACGCTGGCCCAACATTGAACTAGCAATGGCTCGATGCCTCCGGTTTGCTGCGAATGCTTTGCTCATGAGCATACAATCAACCTTATCCTTCTAACTTAATTTATGTAAATTTTCAACCACTTAAAGTTGTGTCTCGCTACCGCGGTCCACAACCTCAAGTAGATGAAAATTACTCATATTTTTTTTAATTAGAGACCAAACATTTACAAATCTTGATGTTTAAGCAGTCATTTTATTCCCAATAGCAGTAATTTAATCAGCTAATAAAACAGATTAAAAACGAATATTGTCGTGATCAGCAAGCAGAGGGTTAACAAGACGATCATCCTGACACTGACAGGGGAAATTCCACGCTTGAACCCCCTGCTCGTGTCACGATGCAGAACACGGGTACATTTTAAGTCGGTGCGCAAAAACCACGGCAATGGGCTTTAGCTTGTAACTGAGGCGCGGAGGACGTGGGAGTGGGATGAGAAGCTCAGATAAGTACAAAGTGTTTAGAAGCAGAGAGATGGTAGCCGGAGCGGGCAGATAGATAATCGGAGCATTAGCGATGCTGATAAGCCGCCCCGAAACAGGGAGGCTGGCAACTGCGCCAGCTCTCTGCACCGCTACATGCCTTGTCTGAGATAGGGGTCTCGTACCGAAAATCCTGACACGTCGGCCCGGCGCTGGCGCAGTGCCGGGCCAACGTGTCAACGTTGGCCCGGCACTGCGCCAGCGCTGGGACGAGGTTCCCCGTTTGCCTCTGGCCGATACTGTAAGAGAAGTAAAGAATCAACACCGCGGGAATTTGAAGGATGGAAGATCCGAACAAGACAGTGATAGTCCAGGGGAATGCCTGTGTGCTTCATGAATAATAGTCGACTCTGATTCACTTATTTGTGTGAAACAGTGACAATGTAGAAGAAATAAAACATTATATATATAACAATAATGCAGCGTCTGTGGCGTCGCTGTTTGGCGTGTGAGCCACATGAGAGATGCAATAACATAATGATGTTATATTTGTGTTTTCATAATTCTGGAGTCTTTTAAAATATTTTTCCTTGATTTTAAAATCACCTTTAATTTATTATACTTGATAGTACTTTTGAAGGTATGTGTCATTAAAGTTTAAGAATGACACAAAATATTCGGTGATGCTAAATTCCAGTGACGTCATGTTACTAATAGATGTTAATTAATAGACATGTTATTTAGGTGACTGCAGGCAGTGTGAAGCGGGTGACTATCATTCTTTCTTAATTTAAAACACCTGCAATTATATTGTACATTTTCAGGTAGGATTCATTTAAGTTTAGGATTACCACAAAATAGTTGTTTGAGCCTAATTATAGTGGCATTATGTAAATAATCAACATTAAATAATTAGATATGTCATGTAGGTGACAAAACATGTTACATTCGTGGCACACAATTTTTATTTAGATGACAATTATGTAGTGAGTAGATGAACATACTGATGTAATTTGAAGTGCAATTACTTCGATACCAAATACATTTTATAAATGTTTTATAAAATATGTCCTTTTTTGTTATTTGTATTGGTTGTAAGAAAAGCATGTATATAATTAACATTTAAATAATGTTATGTTTATCTAAATTACCTGTCACCTAAACAACAAGAATGTCACCTACATATAATTCGATATATCATGTGTTTCTAGTGAACAACTTCAAGATGTAAAATTTAAACAATGGGCTATATGATGTGTCGTCATGTCTGTGATACCGGGTCAAATATTTATACATCCTGACTTAGGAAATAGTTTCTGGAGTGTATATTTATAAACCATCATTTCCATCTTACCAGGATATTCAATGCAACAATGTATATATGTATCTAACTCGTTGCACCGTATAACAATTTAACTTTAATAACATATTAGACTTTGTCATGTGGGTGACGGTGTTTGTGACAAAAAGTAAAATTAAAAAAATATTTCTCTATTAACTGATAAACACACGTGATGCATCAAATTCAACCAACAATTGTGTACTACACTGCAAAATAACATTTTAAGTTTAAATATTTACATCCAGGGACATACACGCTCTTAAAGATCTTATAATTTCAGCATTTAAATATTATAAATTAACTATAGGGCTCTAATATTTTTACACGATTATCCTGTCTAGTCTTACCAATTACATATAACATGTTGGTATTAAAATACTTACAAAATTGGCAAATAGTGAAATATAATAGGGGGGGGGGGGTGGGGGCAGACAATGCCATATTATTACGAAAACACTAATATATAACTGGCGGGTCGGTCTGTTTAATTCAACTTAATCCCTCTCTTGACAAAACGAAAGAAGAAGAAATTCAATATAAACAATTTTCAATATAATTAAATATAAGAAATTCAATGTAAACAATTTTAAATATAAATGAAGCATATGAAAATGAAACAAGTGGTGCAAGTCTCAAATATATTCATGAAATAAATGCGCAGCTTTTCAATTGTTGTGTTTTCAATAGAGTTTTTATCTTCTTAAAGTCAGACCATCAATCGTAAATAATCTACGTTCAAAATATCAGACACAATAATGTACGTCATCCTCGTAATATAAATATTTTTTTCTGTAAGATATATAAGCATAGTTGGATGACATTTCCCGTCTCATAAATATTACATACCCCGTCATTTTCAGAGATAATTTTTAATTCAACAAAGTAATCATATTAGCCAATATGTACGCCAAAAATCAAAAATGTATATATACAATTAACAAATAAACTAAATACCGTTGTATTTAAGATAACGTCTAAAACTTTGATTGACTAACAAATCTTTCTCGATTGAGACAAGTAAAGACCAGTTTTTCAGGATAACTGGGAATAATAATGTCATTATTATATTCCCATATTGTTCGTCCATCTTCTCGTCCTACTGTGACCGCTCTGTGCTGTTTTAACGTTGGTCCAGCGTCTCCGACGCAGGCCCAACGTTAAAACAACACAGAGCTGAGTGTTGATTTACCAGGTGTCTCTCTAGAAATGTGATCCTTCGCAAACACCCCGCTTGTGTGGTGGCCAAACAAAATGCCACGTCTGCCCTGCCCTAAAATATCACCACTTTGCACAGAAGAAAACCTTTCGACGCCGAGCGTGCAGTCTCCTTGTCCTTTGGTTTAATTCTGAACAAATTCGAACAGGGATATATTGAGAGAGCTCAGCATTTACCGAGGTTTTTATTTACGCTTGATTTTGTTTCCCTTTTTCTGAATTTTTTTTTAGTCCATTGCCCATATGTGACAGAAATATAGCATATTAGAAAATGCCACTTAACACAAAGAAAAGAGCATTATCGGACATAACAAACACTTAAATAATTTTTAAATAAAATATGAAGTCATTGATTTTTAACTAAATTATTCAAATTCTGGAAGTAAATATCATCATTAATTAGTGAAATGTTTCTTCCGCTCATCCCATCGAAAACTACCGCTGAAATTATCATGATTAGTTATGAGTATGATTTGTTACACACAGCTCAAATTAAACGTACCATACCGAAAAGGAAAGGCAGCCGTTATCGTGGTTATAGCTAAGCGTATATTTATTGACGACACGAAGAGTGGACTTTCAGGTCATGAAAATGAACAGTGCATTATATTATGCAGTGTATAATATTATAAAACAAATGTACAATATATTTACATGTATTAAATGCTTTAAACTAATTAAAAGATCTATACATGTTAATGATACCATACATGATAGATATAATTATGTTCCCCGCACCAAAACCATATATAATTATATCATACAGGATAATTATTGTATAGTATTATCATTATTGTGACATTAATATTTACATCTTTTTTAATATGACAAAGAACCCGATAAGGAAAAGATAAAATAAATCAGTTGCCACATGATACTCAGTTATAAGGCCTAATATATATTTTTTCATGCATTTCTGATGATATGAAACGAACAACCCAGCAAACACGAGGCATTGAGCCATTGTTGGCTCGATGTCGGTACACCGACGCTGGCCCAACATTGAACTAACAATGGCTCGATGCCTCCGGTTTGCTGTTTTCCTTTTCGGTATGGTACGTTTAATTTGAGCTGTGTGTAACAAATCATACTCATAACTAATCATGATAATTTCAGCGGTAGTTTTCGATGGGATGAGCGGAAGAAACATTTCACTAATTAATGATGATATTTACTTCCAGAATTTGAATAATTTAGTTAAAAATCAATGGCTGTAGCGATAATTTTTGTGGTAAATTTTTTTTCTTGTGTCACAGAATTTATAGAACAGCTTTACGAATTTCACGTTTACATGCATTTTATCTTGCAAAATAAAAAAATATTAAAGGCAGAAGAACAATTACATATTACTGCAAAAATACCCCGTATTTTCGGCGGTAGGTCTAAATACCTTTTGCGTATTTACCGACATTGCAGTTGTGTTCAGGATATACATATTGTTCCTGATTTACTCGCTATTAGCAAATACAGGCAAATAACTAAGAATAGTTTTATCTCAATTACTTTACTCATTCACGTGTGAATAAATCATCTGCCGGCACCGCAGAATCACCCAATTATGTACTGTTTTTTTTTTATTCGTAGATAATAATTATTACCAGAGACCGCTACATTCATAATGTACATTACTCTCATGTTCATTTTCAGTAACACATACATGTTTTGTTGTATGTCACCACTTTGCGCAATTTAAGTTTACAGTGCATCATCTGCTAATTTTAAATGATATATTATATGCGTCAGTACAGCCAATAAATGCGTATTACAACACTGAATTCTCAAGCAGAATGTTATGTAAAAGGTGTATTGGATTTTTATACAGACCCGGTTGAATTTAAGAAAATATTTGTTTTATCATTTTTAAATACATGTCAATAAATATCGTTCTGTAACTTCTGCATAATTAATTTTGTGATGAAAATATTTGCCATGACTGCTACATCCATAGATTTAACGTTCACTTGCAAGTGATTAATTTCAAAATATGATACCCTGAACATTGCTATTCATCTTTCAATTAACTTGAAAGAAAGATAATGTCGCCAATAGACATTGGATACCTAAGTCAATAACCTCTACTTATATGATGAAGATAGATAATTTTCAAGGTGAAAGCATTAGTTAATAATAAAAAACCCGTCTGAAGTGAGGAACACACGAGTCTCATAGACAATAATGACGTTGCATATGATTGATTGCTTCAGGTAACAGGATTAAAATGTTCGTGGTCACAGCAAACGTGGCAGCACGGTTGTATTGCGTCAAATCCAAGTATTGTAATCTGGCAATGCAGACCTGTATTATATATAGTTGAGCTAGAAATATATGTAATAGTGTTGAAACAGGTACCAGTAAAGTGACAAATAATATTACCTATATAATATTACACCGGCACCATCCATTAGATTTCGAATATATCAACAAATCAATTTTGCTTGTCTTCTTCGTGGCGGTTTTTGAAAAAAAAATTGTAATCTTTTTCTATGATTATGATTTTGTTTGCTCAAGTTTCTCGAAAAGCAAAATATATTTAGAAATCATTATATTCTATTATTTATACAGGGCCACAACTAAGTTACACAAGAAAAAACGTGAATAATCAAATGTTGTAAAAAGACTGCTGCAAATGCTTACTTTACTAATCATGATCATGATAGTCATGACTTTAACTGTTCTAGATATATTTAACTCTTCACCCAATATGTGGTGGAGACTTATTGTTTTAGTGCTGTCTATTGTTATTATTATTCTCCTTCAACAACTCGATGTAAACGCTCTACAGTCGCCAATATTCATCCAATCTTCCCTGAACAGTATCTGATCGTTTACCCTGCTGAACTTCGAAAATTTGCTAATTTGGAACTCAATGCAAGACAAACAAAATTACAAATCAACTTGAACGTTTAAAGTCAACATCATTAATCAAATCTTCACCATTTTTCCCAGAGCATTCCTTAACTTAATACCCCATTTAAATTTTAAAAATGGTTATTTGCAAATCCAAAATGGCCGCTACGGAACTTTCGTATAATTCAACGTAAATCATGTTCAAGTTTGGGAATCGGCTAATTTGCATATTCGAAATGGCCAACACGGCACTTCCTTATAATTCGACGAATCATATGTTACTCAAAATGGCTGCAAAGATCCTTCCGGCGCCTATGAATCACATGAGCTATGTGACGCGTTATAAATACTTTAATACTTAATACCAGAAATGGATTTCTGTTACTTCCCTCAAAATTAATATTATCCCCATCACTACTGCATTGGCACTAAGCATTTAATTGTGGAAGTAGAAGGCATATTTGTCATGCAAATATAGCATCTAGTTAATCTCCCCATCAGAAATTTAATTAGTTAACATATATAATACATATATAAATCAATTTAAATTGCGCGTTAAATGATACATTTCCATTCTATAATCTACTTTGTTATATCAAAGAATAATATAATATATTGTATTCCATAGAGCGCACAAATTACTACTACAATTACTTTACCATACGTTGTCACATGTCGTCATGGTTGTCACAAAGTGTCACAGATGATGTTTTTATTACTGTTATTAAAATTGTATTAGGCGTAATACCAACAATTATAAATGTATTTCAACAATTTTGTTTTATTTTGCAAGCGATTCCAAGCCGGAAATTGCTTTCTATTGTGTGTTCACTTTTAATCCTGTATGTCACTGTATCATTGATTTTTCGTATCACGGGGTCAAATATTTATATTTCGGTACAAGATGATATTAGAATTACTTGCGAAACTGTATGTTGGCCTACAGAGATAATAATATAGGAAAAACGCCTCAAGATAATTTACTCCGTGAAAGTGAAATAGCGTTAAGCATGAACATTTCTAGTCCTGATAAATTATATTTAGTGACGTAAATCAACAGAAAATGGGGGCTAGAGATTTCCTGACAACGCTTGCGCAGCGACTGTCAGCCTCCTAGTTCCGAAACAAGGAGTAAGCCCAGGATTTTCTGAGGAGTGTCCGGCTGGCTCATGGCATGACGGTCCGTAACCATCAGCTCTACCGATTTTAGGATAATAAGAGACAAGCATGTGCATGCGAGGCGCAAAGTGGACCCTGCCTTGTGCAGTCATGTTGGCCAAACACAAGTGAAAAGTACATATTTAGCGATCAATCGTCCCTTTAGAATTGCCTGCCGCGTGTTGGGGGCGGGGTATGCTGTACATTTGTAGTACAGCGCCAGTCGATAGGCGGCGTATGCGCCAATGCTGAGTAAATAATTGCGTGCGGACCCGAACGAATATCTGTTTACCCAGCAATGGTTCAATGATGGCCACGTATTTTTTATTCAGTGCCACAACAGTCCTAACGCTGTTTTAATTGATTTTCTCTAAAGTGTGCATGTTTTAGGGCATGTATCTTCATCCTTGAGAAGAGGGGTGCACCACATCGATCAGACGGCAGGACAAGACAGGGCGAGCGCAGTACCGTGGAACATTTTTTTCCGATATCACCCCAGCGAACACGGAAAATTGACCAGATATTGTTTTAATGGTGGGCCAGCGTCGCAGACGCTAACTCACCAGTAAAACAACATCAGGTCAATGTCTCGTGTTTGCTGAAGTGATATTGGAACCCCCCTCCGCTTGTCTGATGGTATTGTACGCGTCCGTACAGGGACCTGCACCCATCCTTGCGATCCCGGTCAAACAGCATCTACTACAAAAGGCCTGACTGGATTTGACAGGGTGAAGTTCTGGGTCCTTGACCCACGCAAGCAGAACGCGCCTACTACAACCCGGTCTTATCACCGGAGAAGGCCGGCGCGCATGCGGCTAAGTTTGACGCCTCCTGCCGTCCGCGGAGCAAGACTATAATGGTGCCACGTCACAGATTGAGTCAGGTGCGCGATGATGGCGGGGAGGGGAGAACTACTTCAATTCTGGGGGATGGCCCATTTGAGTTATCCACGTTGGACAGATAATAGCAGTCTGGATCTACTAGAAAATAGAGTCCTCACGGAATTGGCCACTTACCCTTGGCCGTAGACAGCGGGTACAACGGCAGAGATCCCGGCTGACAAGCCCGGATAAGCCAGGTGTTCCAGGGAGCGCCGATGTAACTGGCGCCACGTGCAGGACGTATACGCCTCAGGTTAAGGACATTCACAATTTGGAGACTAAGACCTGAAGCGATCACCATCTTCAGCATTGTGATATGAGCAGCGGCGTCATGCTGGTGAAGCTGGCCATAAATACCTGCCCTGGGCGATACTCGAACTTACTCTATTTGTGGCCAAATCTCGTGCACTTTATGAAGGATGATGTATATCTGCGCCCACAGGCGCTCATATCCAGTCACTTCTTCTGTATTTATATCTTTACTCACTGTGGAATGATAATTTGGCTCCATCGGTTAGTTCTACAATATTGAGCATTGGGTTAATAACCTTAGAAGGTCGTTGGACTGTAGAAAGCATACGAGCGACAGTCTGGGCACAGTTGCTGAGCTTAGGGCATCCATGTATGAAATTGTCTTTGTCAAAATCAACAGAAGTATGTACATATGTTTAAAACATATAACTTACTTTCTTTTGTTTTATTTCAATCATGTTGTATACGTAGCCTAAAGTCCTGCTCAGATAGAATTACGGATATAGACGTCAAGTTGTCATTCTACAAAATAAGCTGCTACTATTTATTTTTCAAAAAAACACTTGGCGAACTGATTCAATCTCTTTCTCATTCTTGTGTGACAATATCAATGAAAAGTTAAGCTGCAATGAAGTGGACCAGATTGAAGGCATCCAGCGAGACAGCTGCTGATGATGAAATGAGGACCACAAGGGAATGGGGGCAAGCTTCCATGGATGCCTACACTGAATACGGCAATTGAATCACTGGGCAGTTCTTTGTTTGTAGAGAGGGATGGTCAGCCCAATGGATTTCAACTGGAGGCCGTAAAACCCCATCATTGTGTTACAGTCAATGTCAATCAAATCTGGCTGAACTGGATATTGTCTCTCGGCCGCGGGCCATGTGTGCGACACACGAGCTGGCATAGCGGGGGCCAGTTTGACAATTTAGGCAATCACTTTAATTCGCTTGCTGGAAAACCAATATTATTGTGGGATGGACACGGAAGACAATAGTCCTGGAGGGGGCGCTCCACCACCCAGTGCATGTCCGGTCCAATAGAGGGAATTGGCTCCACCACTAATTGCAGCAGCAGGCAGTTTTAACTTTTCAAAGCAGCGCAACACATTGTCAAGCAATAAGCCGGGAGTCTGCAAACAGGTATGCATGTTGCGCAAACACCTTATCATCTGTTATCAAATGAATAACAACTTGTACTGGGATAACGAATCAGAATAGGTTTTTAAACTATGGCGAATAAGGAACCGTGCACATGAATGCCTTTTTGGCACCCAAGTTGCCTCACACTGCCATCTCTAACGCTGAGGATATACTATTTTTGGTATCTCAGTTCTCGGTAGGTTCCCAACACGCAACATCAACCTTTTCAGTATTGAAAAGTGAATATTATTATCTGGCTGAATACATCATTTAATTATAGGTAAATCATAATTTTAGCTAAATCGTATGTCATAACTTTATATCTCTAAGACTAGCAAGGCTGTTGTGAAGCATATTTTATAGTTTGTCATTGATGTAAGTTTTACACGCTTTGTCGAATTACATTCTCAGTCTCAGGATTATTCTAAAGACAGTTGTATTTATTAATTTTATTTAAGCTAGACACCTCTGCCGTTGACGAAGCCTAAACATACGAATATCATTTGGCTATTGCATGACAAATTCACAACTTTACGCAATATCTTATGAAGATGTTAGCAAATACATCACAATTAGTCCAAGATCAATGGATATAGGATATAATGCTGATTTATTTAGATAACATATACAGGTGCGACCAACAGGTGACGCTGACAAACACAGTCTCTTCCCTTCGGGTTGCAGGCTGCAACTTCCACATTGCATTCTGGCGGGGTGTACAATGCCGAGTTTGATGGTCTGCAGGCTGCGTGATGTTAGACAGAGCCGTGGAGGTGGCTTTGTTTACGGAGATCGTCAAAGAGGCGAGTGGGAGATAGCGGGACTAAATGGAGGTCCCGCTATCTGGTCAGGCGCCCTACTACCCGGAAAATACGATACCCGCAGGTGCCAACGACGGCTCATTGCCGGAACAGCGTCGCAGACGCTGGTCCGACAATGGGCCGGCGTTGGGACAGCGCTTCTTCCTCGAACGATAAAGGGGAAAGTTTGCTGGAGGGGCCAATCCGGAATACCATCACGGTCCCGCTGCCCCCCATTCAAGAGTAGAGGCCGAGCCGGGGGATCTAGCCCGCTCTGTAATATATTTATTTTCTTCCAGGTCACAGACACCTGCGGAGCATTTGCCCGAACTGGATGATATTCCTGCATTGTGTCAATAAGAGGGGCGTGCCTTGAAAGGATTCCTCATAACCTGTGGTTCTGATTTGCAGGATGGTTGTGGCGCGCACCTGGCCGCGGCGTGAGGGACCGAGGGCGAACGGGGCAATTCTCAGCGCTGGTTTGAACCCCGGGCCAACGCCGGTGGCGTTGGCCCGGGGTTCGAACCAGCGCTGGGAACGATGATGGAAGCAGATGGACACAGCGGGAAGGAGCTGGAGCAAGGACAACGGTGGTCAGGTGAGGCTATAGATGCAGATGTGGTGGTGGGGGTACCTCTGGGGGATGGTGGAGCCGGAGGGACTGGGCGTGCAGGGGCAGGTCCTTTCCCGTGTCCCCGTATGCGCCACACGGACAACACCTGTACAATCACCCACCAGAAGGTGAGAGTGCTCAGATGGTGGCCAGGGGGTGATGGATACACCCAGTAAAGTACATCTTCACAGCTCAGGATCATCACGACCCGAAATATCGCTCACTCACTCACTGAGAGATGGCGGAGGTCACCAGAACCATGCAGGGATACGCGGATAAGGACACGGATCAGCCACAACATCCAACCCGAGAAGACAGTGCCAGGTAGAAGAGCCCAGGCGAGGCAAGATGTTGGCATAGCTGAGTGACGGTATAGAACGTCAGCTCTGCCGCATGTTGCCATCTTTTGGGTTCGGTCAGTCGTCATGGCAACACAATGTAAATAATTACTTAAGGTAGAAGATCAATGCGCGTGTGCCTCTCTCCCTCTCTCTCGGTGGCTCTCTCGCTCTCTCGTTTCTGCTTTCCGTCGGCGTGTTATGTGAGATATGCGGCCTCCCCGCCGCCGCCGCCGCCGCCGCCACAGCTTCTACCTTCTACAAACACGTTCTGTTTGGTCTCCATAATGAAGTGTTTGAGTTTGTGAGATCTCGCGTCCTCACGTTTTGAAAGCCACCCAGAGAAAGGGGTGATTTTATACCCCGAGCTGCTTCCTGACTGCACCGACACAGGACACATGATATTCACCAGATTGGGCTTCCCGGGTGCTGGCCCAATGCTGCCTCAACGCTGGAACAACGCCATAGACGTCGCGCCATTATTTAGCCAGCTTTGGGTCAGGGTCAGGTGTGAGGAGGATTGCACTGTACAAGAGAGAGTGCGTCAAAATTATGGACATCTTTCGCAACGGACAGACAATCTACATACAAGTTTATTGATTATTCTGACAAATCGAATAAAAATCACAATGTAGCACAGCTGTAGAGCAAATACAGCGGGATCCACACAGTTTTTGATGAAGTAGAGGGAATATTTGATAATGCCTACACCATGTTTGAAGTTTGAGTAATATACAGGCAAAGTAGAGGTTTCATCTAAAACAAACAGAATGTAGGCTACATACGTAAAGGCGTTGGATTAAAGGAATTTGGATATCATATATTTGCCTTGCTTATACAACCGACGCTTTTTTATCTCAAAAATAAATATCGAGAGTATAAATAGAAATTTTCTTAATCCGTTTTTTTCTTTTATCTGATTATGACTGATTTCGCGGATAGGACACATCAAAAGATCTATATGTTTGTATACACGTATCTACATGTTAGTTCGGATAAAACAGATCACGAATTCTCATGAATGATTTTGAGAATTGTTATTAATCAGTAATGATTTTCAGATGTGAAAGAAATCTCATCAGACTTAAATACTTTCAATAGATGTTGCTTTAGTCATCCTAATGTGTAATTATTTCATAAAAAGTTGATAATCTTTCTATGAAAATTATAATAATGGGGCAAAATTGAAATTTAATTCTTATAGTAGAGGGCCTAGCGGCAATGGAGCGTACATGACAAAATGGAGCTACACGATTGAAACGAGCTGAGATTACTTCAGTACCGTAGCTATCACCATTAATCTATTTCGCAAAATGAACTCTAGTAGTTAATCTTATGCTAAAATCTTTACACAATACATAATATCAAAATAATGGATAGATCTGATGCCGACTAATACAGAAAAGAAACTGCTGTCCAAAGCCTCAGGTTACTTAAACATCTCCCTCGCATTATTACGGACTGTGATCAAAGTCAATTTACAGGATCATATCCACTGTTATGACCTGCTTGAAACACTCCGCCAGGTCATTCAGTACGCTACAGATTCAAAGCTGATAGTATCGTCTAAACTGATTGTTCATGTAAACCATAATTTTTGCAAAAACAAAAGGCAGTAACTGCTTACTTTTCAAGCAAGCAGTTACTGCCTTTTGGCTTTGCACGGCAGCCAGCACACCACTGACTACAGCATAGATCATACTTCTTATCGACAGTTGCTGTGTGGTATCGTCAATCAACAAGTGCCCACCGAGCTGCTCAAGTATTAATGTCAGTATTATTAGCTTCTTAATGGTTAAATCAACATGGCCACAAAAATCGTGTGACCTGATGAGTAATGTATGTCACTGTACAGATAATATCGATCTGAGGAATGTAGGTCATACTGAGCTTGAGATAATCTTTAGTAGCATATCCCGGGTAGCCTATATATGCCACTGGGTGACATTGCGTCACCACTTATTTGAGGAACTGACGTTATAACGTAGACGGCCTACATAACATAACTGGACGTCAACATCAACCATATTATTTGGTTTCAGGCTCGAACTTATACGGGGCCTAGCACTGATTTATAAAATGGTTTCGGCTTGATCAAATTATCGCACCACTGTTGTGATTGAACTACATCTGATTAACCTTGGTCATATCTCATTGACACTCCCAGAATCAAGACACACAATGACAATAAACATAACCAGACTTTAGGTGGCGCCTACATGCATGTATTTTAAACCCTGTGACCAATCCCTCTAAGAATATAAAAATTAGGCTGATAGTTTCTCCATTTCCATTAGTAACGTTAAACCAGTCTTAACCTTCCAAATGGAAATCAGAGAAAGGTAATCTCAATCTTGGATATAAAAAAACAGTAGCAAAATTTGTATTCATACAAGACGTGAATCTACATGGGCTAGGGGTGGGCTCTATAAATATGCATGGCGCACTTAGGCCTAACAACCGTAAAATAATCACATATATGGTCAATACAGCTGAGGAAGTAGGCCTATACAGGTATATTTTTTACAATGTGGCTATTAGCATGAAAGGCCTAGTCACCACCAGAGAGAAAACAGATTATTGAATTAGTGCTGGCCTACTCTATGTCCAGTACAACATGGTAGGCCTAATTCAGGGGATAATTAGTAATAGATGATTACAAATTACCCCCTGAATGTCCACATAATAGCCACACTGTAAAAAATATACCTGTATACCTCCTCAGCTGTCTTGACCATCTGGTTGAGGACACAGAAACATACATGTATGTTGGAACATGTATGACCGGGCTATGCCTACCTACAAGTGTAATATTCCGGGCGATCATCATGGTTACTTCTCCTGCATTCTGACTCATTCACTCAATCCTGACATTATCACGCATGAGAGGCAGAACAAAGAAGTTCACTTTGTCTTTCTTTATCTTTCGTTTCCAAGACGTCACTCATCAGCAACACGGTCAAACTCCATGAGAGAGGGAAGGTACTCCTTCTAAACTTAGATCGACGTCTGAACAAACTCACTTTATCTTTGTCTCGACAATTTAGAGGCCGCCTATTTTTTTATTACTAAAAGTGTACATCTATCTGAAAGATCCCTGTATGTTGTGCGAATGATTCCACGCGTATGATGCGCGGACCTGGCTTCCACACAGAATAGCCTACAATCCGCAAACAGGCAATAATAATCTGATAAGAAACGATATATTTTACTATCATTATTTAAGAGTAAAACTGTTGTATTGTTATAAATAACAAAGATATATTCGTTCTATATATATATATATATGTAAATGATTAGGATAAGACGATGAAATTTACTTTCTAAATTCACCGGGAGCCATACACAGTTGGTTCAACGCTGGGCAGATGTCGTAGACTGTGGCCCCGCGTTAAAACCAACATTGGGTCAACGTCTCTAGCTCGCAGGGATTCCACTCATATCAGGAGACGGAAGCCTATTTAGCAGCCACAAGACGTTGAATAAATGTTGATTTGACGTTGGTCCACCGTCTACGACGCTGGACCAACGTTAAACCAACATTTGTTCAACGTCTGGTGCCTGCTGGATATTTAGCTGTTAGTCACTGACAAATTAACAAGCCCCGTACGGCAATTGACCGGGCTGATAAAACAGCGGCTCGCGCTGCGCTCCCATCCACAAACATCCCAGCAAACACAAAACATGAGTATAACATTGATACAATGTTGTACCAACGTCGAAGACGTTGGGCCGACGTTGTATAAATGTTATATAAATGTTTTGTGTTTGCTGGGATCCAGCGCGAGACCTGTGCGATAAGCGATAGCCTCGCGGGTAGCGACCGACCTCAGCTCACAATAACGCGAACCTGACAAAATACCAGATACCTCACTGGATCGTATTAAAGCTACTTTATTCTCCTGCGACGGACCAAGAATTCGCAAGCGTACTCCGCGATCACGAGAGATTAGCCCAACCTTGATTTGATACGGAGCCAATGTTTGCCACAATATCATTCCAACGGTGTTTTACTGATATATCATATAAATATAAGCCTAATCAGTGAAATACATCCTTAGATGCATGCATAGTCTGCCAGTCTTACAAAGAAGCATGGAATGTAAATTTATGTGAGTTTAATTTAAAGGTCTGGACATCTTTTCGGAAACGAATGTTTTACAAATATTTTAATATTGGATTATCTGGCAGATACACAAGCCATTCTTTAATAAATTCAGAAATAACTTTAAAATAAATTTGTTTATAGAAGTGTATCATTCTTAATTACACTATTGGTGTATGTATACATACCTGCATGGGGCACTAAAATCAATTTACATAGGTACTATATATAAAGGCGTTTTCAAAAGACTTTGATTTAATTTATTTTTTGTGATAAATGTAATGTTACCGTTTCCTTACTGGCGGTACGCACAATAGATATATACTCTGACAACGATCCCTGAATATTTAGTTGAAAATCCACAATATTGGAAATGTTACAGATGCCACATTAAATATTCACATTTCAAGAAAATTCCGCAAAATACTGGTTACTACTGAAAATATTCGAAAATGCAGAAGTATCTCGGGTTAAAATAATATTTTTTATCGGCGAAATATTAAAACATTGTCCTGGTGATGTAGGCGTATGCTTACATTTAGGTTTGATTCAATACAATTCTTTTTAAATTTTGTTTTTGATAAAGTGCCCACACATCATGCATAGCGTTTCTTGAAACAGCCCATCCAAAATAACATAAACTTTTCAGGCCATGGTAGCTTCTACACTGCATTGCAAAGGAAAACAGCGGTTACTGCTTACTTTTCAAGTAAGCAATTACTGCTGTTTGCCTTTGCATGACAGTACAGGTGTATAACCCAGACGGGACAGTCAGGGAGAGGGGCAGTGAAGACTTCTGACGCATCCAAATCAACAAACACAGGCAAACCTCCTTCCTACTGGTAAAACCGGGCCGCCCGTTTTTATTAGAAAGACACCTTTTTTCTCCTTTTTGCACTTCGGTTGGTGCCGTGCAGAGACAAACAGCAGTAACTGCTTACTTTTTAAGTAAGCAGTTACTGCTGTTTGGCTTCGCACCTCGGTACATTAGGTGCTCAGATCCGTGCTCTGTACGGCGCCGGACGAGGTCACTCTCTTATCCTGCGGTACTGATGCGTTTCCGGTGCGTCAAACATTTTTGAAATAGTTCACATTTAAGGAGGGTCTGTTTAAAAAAGCAATTGTTGTTTTAAGATGAGTGTTGGTAGTTTTACACGTTGCTTAATCAAGGCATAAGATATTATAGAAATATTAAAGTGATCTACACCTGTATTTATGCATGCCTACTATGCTGTTTTAGGCGTTACCTTTAAAGGCCCTGTGAAGTGATTTCAGTTCATCAATATAATTAAAGTATATATCACAATGAACTCATAACTTAGCAGATTATTTTAGTCCACTAATTATCAGCTATTTTCAAAAATAAAAAATGAAAATGTGCACATTTCTTGGGCTGGGTGGATTTCCCACCTCATGACTTCACACACAAAAAACCCCGATATTGAATCTGAATTAACATTGAAACTGCATCGGGTATATGTTTCATGTTTCTTGTATTTGTACATGAGCTGAACTAGATTTCTATTAATTTCAATATGCCCTCATCGACAGGGTGAACAAGGGGCTAGTGAATGCTAGACGCTGGCCAGGGGCGGTCGCGGTAATGGCCATCAATTCTAGTGCTGCACCTGTATTCAGGCAGCGTTGGACCGGCGTTCCGTGTTGACTTTGGTCAGTTTTATAAAACCATACAATACATCATCAGCTACATGTACATGTATTATAGCCAGCCAAGCATGTCTCCACCTTTTGACGTCACGAATTAGCTCCGCCCCCTACCCTAAAATCGTTCCCAGTGGTTTAAAAATGGGAGCTGAGCACTCTAATATTATATTTAAAAAGTCATCTAAAATAGGATGAAATATGACATTGTGCAGAGTATGTCTGGGGACTACATGGGGCCTTTAACAAAGATATTATCAAAAATGATTGTTGTTCCTGTATCCTAAATTTAAATTGAAAACAAATTTACAAATTAGCTTTTATTTAATTTTCATTGTAGTTTATCTGGGTACTATATAAGCAAATATATTACCAATGCGTTTAAATGGCAAACACATTGTGTGCATGCTAGCCACTTGTAGTGACACCCGTTGCATACATTTCTACTGTACATTTGCATGTTACTATTTATTCTGTGAGCGCAGTGACGTCACTCGGTGAAAACAAGATTATGTAACACCCCCTTCATACATCATTCTGTGAAACGCAGTGACGTCACTCGGTGAAAACAAGGTTATATAAGAACCCTCCTCCATACTTCATTGTAATAGCCAGCTCGGTGAAAACAAAGGAGCTCGAGGTCATTGAGTTTCACAGAATATTATAAATACTGAAGTTTGATTTGTATGCATCAAATCAAATAAATAAATAAACAAGAGCACACTCGACAACAGCCCGCCGCCATTATTGAACTTAAAGTTCAAGGTCAAATTATTGACGTGAAATGCAAAAAATCGCAATAAATCGGCCATTTTGAATTATTTTTGACCGTTATCGAACTTGTCAGAGAATTGCTTATTAGTAAAATGCATAACAAATTTGAGCAGGATAAATGAAAAACTTTTTATGTTATCCCGCCCACAAGGTCAAATTATTGGCGTAAAATGCGAATAACGGCAATAAATCGGTCATTTTTTTTCCAGCCATTATTGAACTTGTCCGAGAACTGGTCATTTGTAATATGCATAACAAATTTGGGAAGGATATATAGAAAACTTTTAAAAATATCGCGCCCTCTAGGTCAAATTATTGACGTAAATTGTAAAAAATCGCAATAAATCGGCCATTTTGACATTTTTTTCAGCCATTATTGAGCTTGTCCGAGAACTGGTCATTTGTAACATGTTAACAAATTTGTGAAGGATACATAAAAAACTTTTCAAGTTATTGTGCCCACAAGTAAATTTTAACGTCGACGCCGACGACGCCGAACTTCCGTTGCAATAGCCCACCTTTTTTAATTAAAAGGCGGGCTAAAAATGTGATCAATAATATCTATTGTAATGCTGTATTTTTAATGTTGAATATTTAGACTACTTTATTTGCTTCCATATCAGAATTTAATCTGAATTTACAAAAAATTTAGGAGATCACATTTTAACCAGTTCTTTGCAGCGGTTGAACAAAATATGGCTTTCCATTTGAGCTGTTCAATACTAACAAAATAAGTTAAGCCCGAAATTGGGATGCCAAATGTCCCACTCAAACAGAGTTCACTTTTTCTAAATGTTTTTAAAATGTCGCGAGTAATGTATCATTTCAAAATAAGGATTAATTAAAATTTTTAATAATAGAACTAGCAAAAACGTATGGTACATATGTTAGATAATTATTGATAATTATTAGAACGATGTATATAATATATATAATAATTTACCGGAACATATCTGTGTGATTTCAGATGCAGAAAAATGGACAGTGGCGTACAGGAGTTTGTATGACATCAGCAGTGCGGATGGGATATAGTATATGCCTATGTGTATAGTACCGGTACTTCAACAGACATTTATTATCCATAATATTTTTTAAAAGAATATTCTTGGTACAATATTATCATAGTTATGATGCTGCAGTGCGTTGATGTTACTATAGCGGATATAGTCAACTTGCCTCTCAATTTGTAACAAATCAGTGCAGTTATACTAAAAATTATACGAATTTCGTGTGCAATGTAAAGGACCCATCCCAGTAAACACAAGGCGCTGAACCAATGTTGTTTCAATGTTGGCCCATCGTCTACGACGCTGACCCAACATTGAAACAACATTGGTTCAACGTCGTGTGTTTAATGGGATAAGAAATTGAGAACTCATTTTGTTTTTATCGGACACAACATAATACACTGAAAATGCGTGTATTCATGTGTCCCGGCAATCACAAGACATTGACCTAATGTTAAGTTACTGTTGGCCCATCGTCTGCGATCCTCTAATGACTACATCTGGCAGCTGCTCAACGGATAATTAAGGTACGTATGCAATGTGAACCACACGTTCTAAAATTATTTACTACGAGAGAAATTTTATTATTTATCATTATCTGATCATTATCTGATAAATTATATGAATTATCATTTAATAGTTGCAAAATTTACAAATTCCTATATGATGAAATGAGTCATTCGTTATCTTATCCAGGACTAATTGTAAACCATGATTTAGGTACAGTTGTTACACACACAAATTCATTAATCACAATCAATGAATAGATGTTTGTAACAATTTTAACTGGACAAAAATTACTGAACAATTATTTGTGAAGTAAATCTTGAAGTCATTTTCACAATGTACGATCATGAAAGACAGAGGGTAAATAAAAAAATGTAAACCAGTGCTTGACTTCTGTGTTTTCAATCAACTTGTGTCACAAACTTTAAGTATATATATATATATATGAATATCGGGAAAAAGCTGAATTGAAGTTAAATTAAGCTTTTTCCCGCCTTATCTCAAGTGATTCTAATGCGCATACTGCGGAAACAACACTATCGACAGCTATTTTAGAAGGAAAAGTAATCACAGAGTTTGCATATGACATTTGAAGAGAAGCGGATAAAAAAATAGCGATTCGAAAATTGCATAATGTATATTTGTCTGAGAAAAATTCGGGTTTTTTTCCTTGAAATTTGTTGGTTTGATCATCCGTGAAAAGAACAATGGCATAATTATGCCCAGAAATCATTGTGCCGAAATTATTAGCAAGCCTCACCTCAAATAAGCTAGGTGGAATAGGTGTCTAGAAAAAAGATACAAGAAGTAGAAAAATCACAAGAAAATAGGTAGAGAGTATTTTAGGAAGACAATAGTTTGGTCGGCTTCACTCGAATTGTTCAAACCAATATGTACCGACACTTTTGAAGCCACAAATCAAGGACATCCTCATATCTGGAGATGATGATGGCTAAGGCTTCAAACTCCTGGTAGGTATGATATATCCTGACAGAAAACAGCAGACATTGGCTCAAAATCTTGGGCGTCGGCCCCACATCCAGCCAGAGCCGGGCCAACATTTTTCTCGCGGTAATGGCCCGAGGGCTGAATGTACTGGCGCCCAGCTGGAAGGCAGGCATAATCAGAGCGAGGAAAAGCTGGAGGTCAAACCCCCCGGGATATTAGTGAAAAAGCATAACCGGAGGATATTTTGATTGTTGTCCAATCAGAGGTAGATAGTGTCAGTATGCGCCACTAAGGAGGCGGTACTTGCGGCCAGACTTTCCAAGCCTTTTATTGTATTACGTTTAACTGCCAGTGACGCCTCATATTTTCGAAAAAAAGTAATTTCGCAAAAAAAATACAACTCAGAGAAATGAGGATTTAAATTTTTCTCGTTCCTATAGATTGAACTAAATGGTTTTTTTTATAAAATTGAGAAATTTCAATACACTATGATGTGGGAATTGCGGTGGAAAACATGGTAAAATCTTCGAGTATATGGATAAGTATAGAAACATAGACTGGTAGAAAAATCCACCGTTTCCAGCTTTGCGCACTAAAAAAATAATAATTGTTCCAATTAAGTGACAATATCGGCCATATTATTCCCGTAACCATTATATGCGCCCCATCGTATACAACCCTTTCAGCGCGGGGACCCTCTTTATACGTCAGAATCTGACGTCTGTAACAGGGAAGCCAGTCAAACGCTCCCGGAAAAAAAACACAACACTACAAATATTCTGGACCATCACCGTGACAGCCCCTGGTCACGCATTGACTATACTTTCATGCAGGTCCATTATATACATTTAAACTGGTTCATGTACAATCATGCAAGCACGAGACGTTGGCGCTTCGATGTTGGGACAGCGCCTCATGAGCTCTTTCTCTATGTTTGACTAGAGTCAAAGTGGGTTGAACTATGTTTTGTATCTGAAATCATTTTAAAAGCGATTTCACTCTGACGGATATGCTAACCTTATGCGTGGCTATACTGATAATACTCTATCTTTAAGGTTAATTGGTGGATTTAAGTTTCTGGCTCATACCGCGATGGTGAAATGTTGGAGGAGATTACACAGTAGCCTAGTCTCAACAAGGCCCGTCGGCGACGGAAATAGGCTTCAGCCTCATCGTCGTTTAAAAGTGAAAATCATGTGAAACAAGAGCACACTCGACTATAGCCCGCCACTATTATTGAAATTGTCCGAGAACTGGTTATTAGCAGCATGCAGTACAAAAACCGCACATTTTGTTAAATAGTAATCAGCTAAATAGCTATCTTGTACGGTTTTCCAGTTATTACGCGTATTGAAGTCAAAATGGCCGCAGATCGGCTATTTTGAATTTGATGAAGTTGAATTTTTTCATGGTGTATCCTTTCCTGAAACTGCACATTTTGTTCGATAGTAATGGTCTAGCTATCTGGTCTGGTTTTCCAGATATTACGCATATTACAAAAATAATGGCCGATAATCTGCAATTTTGGCCGCCATGGCCTAGTTTCTGTCCGAATTTTGCCCAATTTTGAACTTATCTGTCAGTGAGCTATTAGTGAAATGGATATGCGGTATAAATTTTGGAGCGATACATGAAAATATGTTGAGTGAATCGCGGTAACGGAAAAATTTGTCGATCGGAATTGGCCGCAGGTCATTTTGCATATTACAAAAATAATGGCCGATAGTTAAACAAAATGCGGCGGCGGGCGGACTCAGGAAAAACAATAAGTCTCCGCCACCACATAGTGGGTGGAGACTTAAAAAAATAATGGCTGATCATCGGCTATTTTGGCCGCAATGACCTAATTTCTGTCTGAATCTTGCCCAATTTCGAACTCATCTCAGCTATTAGTGAAATGGATTCTGGTATAAATTTTGGAGCGATACATAAAAAAACGTTGAGTGAATCGCGTAAACGAGAAAATTTGTCGATCGGGAAAAGTCAAGGTCATAGGGGTCACAAAAAGGACAGATGTGAAATTAGTCAAACTTTATCATGATTAACCTGTATGTGAAGTTCAATGTGCATTCCACTTATGCGAAACAATTTATAGTGCTAAAAGTTGTGGACAGAGAGACGAACGGGCGGACGGACGCGCCATACGACGACAATAGACAGCTGGTATTGTAGACCCTACGATAATAATAAATAAAAGTTTCGGGACAAATTTTGCATCAGCCAAATATGTGTTATAAGGGAAGGGACAATATCTTAACTTTACTATTCAGCAAAAATGTATCTAATCCTTTTCCATGAAGTATTTTTCACGCAGTATTAAGTTAAGATCCAATAGTGTTTTAAATCAATCAATCAATAAATAAATGAATGAATGAATGAATGAATGAATGAATGAATGAATGAATGAATGAATGAATCAATCAATTAATCAATCAATTTATCTATTATACAATGAATTGTTCAATTAATCAATTAATTAATTAATTAATGATAGTAGGCCTGCATGAAAGCCAAAAAGCAAACCATTTTTGTCATGACAAATTTGTCAAATATAATTGTACGGATTATATAACAATGCAGAAAATATATCATATAATTTAAAATAAATTATCTTCCCTTCATTTATTAGATTTTATCACCCACTATGCAGCCTTCCAAAAGGTACCTCGCGGCGGCGTTGCTACAATTATTTATCACGTCATATGAATTTTAGCTTGATTAATTACAAAACTAAAATTAGAAATCCTAAATTTATCTCATAAAATAAAAAAAACAAAGACTTTTCAAGAATTATTTCAATTTATGAAACAGGAAGGGCCGCTGCAACTGTGAATAGGCGATAATATTAGACCTGTAATCATGCTGAAGGGGAAAAAATATGCCAAAGCTGAATTTTTCGGGAAACCTTCCCAATACCATTAGAAACAACATACTAGAAGTCCCCGTGATTCCCGCTGGAGCCTTTTCCATTAGTCAAGATGGCGTCCAAGATGGCCGCCAAAATGTTAAAACCGCTATAGCTCGGCTTGTAATCAACATAACTTTATGATTTTAATGTCTACATGTACATTTATTGCCATAAGGATTACAATGGAACAGGTTCTGAGTCACTAAATAGTGAAGCCTATCATTTATTTGCAATTTAGGTATACTGATAAGGGAAATATCAAGATTTTGATATGTGTGACATTTTAAGTATTATTTCAATCATTAAAATAACGCAAATTGAAAATAAATAATATATGTGACTATCTCGTGACTCAAAGCGTGTTTCATTTTAATACTTTTGGAAAAAAGTACATTTTTATATCAAAATTATAAAGTGATGTGTTAAAAGGTGGTGGAGACGAGGCAGTACAGGGCGTCGATGAAGCATTAAATTGCCATGGGAAAGCGTTAAATGGCAATGGGAAAGCGCTTAAGTGCGTTGGGGAGGCGTGGAAGAAGATTCAGCCAAAAATAGCTAATTAATCTGACAGCCATAAATATGACATTTAACCATCAACATTGTAATGCAAGAAATGCAGTTAAAAAAGCTCATCAAAGATATGGATTAAACTTGTCTCTATTTTCATTTGTGTAAAATGTTTTTGGAATGAGACTTTGGATCTAACTATTACCAGAAAAGGATTTTCTAGCCAAAATAAAACTGAAACAAGGTATTATATTGTGTTATTTTAATTTGCTAGATTTATATTTTCGCTCCTTTGACCTTGAAATTGACATTTCGACTTTGAAGATGAAGTTAATTCACTAAAATAATACCAGAAATGGATCTTCCAGTAGGATAGGTTAGGTCGGTTACCTCTTTTTTTCACGAAGAATAGGTATTACACTTGTTCTTATTTGACTTTACAATTGACGTTTTTGACATTGAAGAGCTTTAATCTTCAAAAAATAATATTTATTTTTACATTTTGACCTTGGAATTTACTTTTTGATCTTGAAGAAGTCCTTAAATCACCAAGATAATACCATAAATGGATTACCCCGTTAAAACCGCCCCAAAAAGAAGTATTACATAATTATCAGATTATGATGTTTGTTGATATTTGTATTTGTTACAAATATTATTTTCAGGAATTTGACTTTAAAATTAACCCTTTGACCTTGAAGGTCACCTTGAATCACAGACATAATACCATCAAAGGATTTACGAGTCAAAATCCAATGAAAATGAGGTATTACACATGTTCTTAGCTTTATTTTATAAAATCATTTTTTTTTATTATTTTAACATTGACCTTGGATTTTGCCCCCTAGCCCTACCACCATCTTAGATTTTTGACACTGCCTAAATGTTATTTTAATCTACGAGTTTCCCAACTCTTAAAAACATGTATTAAGACAATATTGGGCAAATTAGGATGGTTTTACCGATCTTCACGGACAATTGCGGCCATCTTGGAGATGACCCAGTTTTCATCCATTTTTAGGGGTCAGATTTTGATAGATTTTTTTTCTGTCATTCACTATGTCCAGTAGGATAGAACACCGTTGAGAAACCGTTTTCGTCATAATATTTTGGGGGTATAAACATTTTGGCGTCCATCTTGGACGCCATTTTAAATAATGGAAAAGGCCCGAGCGGGAATCACGGGGAGTTCTAGTATGTTGTTTCTAATAGTATTTGGGAGGTTTCCTGAAAAATTCAGCTTTATCCTATTTTTTCCCCTTCAAAACCTAATACTATTCGCGGTCTTCAACCTAGCAGTCAAAAAACTGTAGATTCACATGGGTCTCTAGCGTAGCAGTAGTAGTAGTAAAAATGAAATGAATCGGGCTTTAGGCCACCTTTGTGCACATATAGGCTAAACTGGGCCAGGAGAACCTCCTGAGGATGGTGAGATGATTGGGATGACACTGTCCTCCAGACACAGGATTCGAAATTCGAGCCCTGGCGGTCTGAGGCCGAGCACGCTACCTCTCGGTCACGGAGGCTCCCCACAATACTGACTTTCACACGTGGATGGGGAAGAAATATTTTTGTTTCTTTCAAACCGCCGAGACCGGGAACCGAACCCCGAACTCTGGCGTGAAAGGCAGCGGTGCTAACCACTACCCTAGGGCCCCCGCCCAGTAGTAGTAGTAGTAGTAGTAAATCATTGATTTACGTCACCTTTTGGCACAAAGGGTCTCTTAAGTGACATTGTAATACGATAAAAACGTTGTAGTCAGTTGATGAGATGAATGATGTACAGATGATGATGTGAGGGTGGGGGTGATAGGGCATGGTGGGTTATTGAGAGTGTTTTCCTTCGCTCGCCCGATAAGGGGTTCTGGGCATATCTAGGGGATATACCCCCAGACATGCCCAGACGGCCGGAGACTTGAGTTTCGCTGTATAATTTAATGATGAAACTCTGTGGCATTTCGCGCAGCTCCGCTATCCTCGGGTCGGATAGTCCCCAGAGTAACAATAGGAAGGATCACTCCCTCTGGGTAACTCCATTAATCCCACGTGAGAGACCTAATGTCAAACACGCTATTGCCGGTTATTTAAGGCTACCACGGCCTACATCAGCGCCAGCACTGATGCGGGTGCTGCATTGGCTCCGCTGTTGAGCGGAGGAACCAGGGTACGCCACTGGCAATCCGCCCGAAGATTATAGCCAGATACGAGGAGGCTGCAGCTGCCCTTGGATGATTGCTGTAGACTAGTGCTTCCGTACAATGCCGTAACAGCATCCAACAGACGAAACAGATCCCTAATGACCCTCCCCTGATGGGGGCGAAAAGTACTACTACTAGCAATCATCCTAGTACCCCTCTGGGCATGTCTGGGGGTATATCTTGGGGTATATCCCCTAGACATGCCCAGAACCCCTTATCGGGCGAGCGAAGGATCACCTCTCAATCACCCCCACCCTCACAGTATCATCTGTACATCATTCATCTCATCAATTGACCACAACGTTTTTATCGTATTACAATGTCACTTAAAATACCTTTTGTGCCGAAAAGTGACGTAAAGCAAAGATTTACTACTACTACTGCGCTACTAGTGTGGTGTGGTTTTGCGTTACTGTTTGGTGTGATATGGATACGGTACTGGTGTGGTATGAATGCTGTAATGGTGTGGTGTGGATGCGGTTCTAATATGGTGAGGGTCCGTTGCTGGTAACGGGTGTAGTGTGGATGCGGTACTGGTTTTAAATACAGTGTGGATGCGGTATTGGTGTGGTGTGTATGCGGTTCTGGTGTGATGTGAATGAGATAATGATGTGGTGTGGATGCGGTACTGGTATGAGGGGTTTGATGCAGTACTAGTCTTGAAGCGTTATTGTTGGATGTGTATGTGGGACTGCTGTGCTGTGGATGCGGTACTTTTATGGTGTGAATGCAGAACTAGAGCTAGTACGGTGTGGTGTGAAGTGGATACGTTACTAGTGTGATGTGGATACGGTACTGATGTGGTGTGGATGCGGTACTTGTGTGGTGTGGATGTTGTACTTGTGTGGTGTGGATGCGGTACTGGTGTGGTGTGGATGTGGTACAGGTGTGGTGTGGATGCGGTACTGGTGTGGTGTGGATGCGGTACTTGTGTGGTGTGGATGTTGTACTTGTGTGGTGTGGATGTTGTACTTGTGCGGCGTAGATGCGGTACTGGTGTGGTGTGGATGTGGTACAGGTGTGGTGTGGATGTGGTACAGGCGCGGTGTGGATGCGGTACTGGTGTGGTGTGGATGTGGTACTGACCTGGTGTGGATGCGGTACTGGTGTGGTGTGGATGCGGTACGTGTGTGGTGTGGATGTTGTACTTGTGTGGTGTGGATGCGGTACTGGTGTGGTGTGGATGCGGTACTTGTGTGGTGTGGATGTTGTACTTGTGTGGTGTGGATGTTGTACTTGTGCGGCGTAGATGCGGTACTGGTGTGGTGTGGATGTGGTACAGGTGTGGTGTGGATGTGGTACAGGCGCGGTGTGGATGCGGTACTGGTGTGGTGTGGATGTGGTACTGACCTGGTGTGGATGCGGTACTGGTGTGGTGTGGATGCGGTACTTGTGTGGTGTGGATGTTGTACTTGTGTGGTGTGGATGTTGTACTTGTGCGGCGTAGATGCGGTACTGGTGTGGTGTGGATGTGGTACAGGTGTGGTGTGGATGTGGTACAGGCGCGGTGTGGATGCGGTACTGGTGTGGTGTGGATGTGGTACTGACCTGGTGTGGATGCGGTACTGGTGTGGTGTGGATGCGGTACGTGTGTGGTGTGGATGTTGTACTTGTGTGGTGTGGATGCGGTACTGGTGTGGTGTGGATGCGGTACAGGTGTGGTGTGGATGTGGTACAGGCGCGGTGTGGATGCGGTACTGGTGTGGTGTGGATGTGGTACTGACCTGGTGTGGATGCGGTACTGGTGTGGTGTGGATGCGGTACTGGTGCTGAAGGGATGTGGCGCCGGTGTGGATGCGTTAGTGGTGTAGTGCATATGCGCTACTAGTCCACATAGTTTCAGCATTAAATTGCATAGCGAAACCCAAGTCTCCGGCCGTCTGGGCATGTCTGGGGGTATATCTGGGGGTATATCCCCTAGACATGCCCAGAACCCCTTATCGGGCGAGCGAAGGATCACCTCTCAATCACCCCCACCCTCACAGTATCATCTGTACATCATTCATCTCATCAATTGACCACAACGTTTTTATCGTATTACAATGTCACTTAAAATACCTTTTGTGCCGAAAAGTGACGTAAAGCAAAGATTTACTACTACTACTGCGCTACTAGTGTGGTGTGGTTTTGCGTTACTGTTTGGTGTGATATGGATACGGTACTGGTGTGGTATGAATGCTGTAATGGTGTGGTGTGGATGCGGTTCTAATATGGTGAGGGTCCGTTGCTGGTAACGGGTGTAGTGTGGATGCGGTACTGGTTTTAAATACAGTGTGGATGCGGTATTGGTGTGGTGTGTATGCGGTTCTGGTGTGATGTGAATGAGATAATGATGTGGTGTGGATGCGGTACTGGTATGAGGGGTTTGATGCAGTACTAGTCTTGAAGCGTTATTGTTGGATGTGTATGTGGGACTGCTGTGCTGTGGATGCGGTACTTTTATGGTGTGAATGCAGAACTAGAGCTAGTACGGTGTGGTGTGAAGTGGATACGTTACTAGTGTGATGTGGATACGGTACTGATGTGGTGTGGATGCGGTACTTGTGTGGTGTGGATGTTGTACTTGTGTGGTGTGGATGCGGTACTGGTGTGGTGTGGATGTGGTACAGGTGTGGTGTGGATGCGGTACTGGTGTGGTGTGGATGCGGTACTTGTGTGGTGTGGATGTTGTACTTGTGTGGTGTGGATGTTGTACTTGTGCGGCGTAGATGCGGTACTGGTGTGGTGTGGATGTGGTACAGGTGTGGTGTGGATGTGGTACAGGCGCGGTGTGGATGCGGTACTGGTGTGGTGTGGATGTGGTACTGACCTGGTGTGGATGCGGTACTGGTGTGGTGTGGATGCGGTACGTGTGTGGTGTGGATGTTGTACTTGTGTGGTGTGGATGCGGTACTGGTGTGGTGTGGATGCGGTACTTGTGTGGTGTGGATGTTGTACTTGTGTGGTGTGGATGTTGTACTTGTGCGGCGTAGATGCGGTACTGGTGTGGTGTGGATGCGGTACGTGTGTGGTGTGGATGTGGTACTGGTGTAGTGTCGATGTGGTACAGGCGTGGTGTGGATGTGGTACAGGTGTGGTGTGGATGTGGTACAGGTGTGGTGTGGATGTGGTACAGGCGCGGTGTGGATGCGGTACTGGTGTGGTGTGGATGTGGTACTGACCTGGTGTGGATGCGGTACTGGTGTGGTGTGGATGCGGTACTTGTGTGGTGTGGATGTTGTACTTGTGTGGTGTGGATGTTGTACTTGTGCGGCGTAGATGCGGTACTGGTGTGGTGTGGATGCGGTACGTGTGTGGTGTGGATGTGGTACTGGTGTAGTGTCGATGTGGTACAGGCGTGGTGTGGATGTGGTACAGGTGTGGTGTGGATGTGGTACAGGTGTGGTGTGGATGCGGTACTGGTGTGGTGTGGATGCGGTACTGGTGTGGTGTGGATGCGGTACTGGTGTGGTGTGGATGTGGTACTGTTGTGGTTTGGATGTGGTACTGGTGTGGACGTGTTACTAGTTTAGTGTGGATGCAGTACTGATGTGATGTTGATGCAGTACTGGTGTGGTGTGGATGTGGTACTGGTTTGGTAGGATGCAGTACTGGTGTGGTGTAGATGTGTTACTAGTTTGGTGTGGATGCGGTACTGATATGGTACTGGTGTGGTGTGGATACGGTACTGGTGTAGATGTGGTACTGGTGTGGTGTGGATGCGGTACTGGCGTGGTTTAGATGCGGTACTGGTGTGGTGTGGATGCGGAACTGGTTTGGTAGGATGCAGTACTGGTGTGGTGTGGATGTGTTACTAGTTTGGTGTTGATGCGGTACAAAGGTGGTGCGGAAGCGGTACTAATATGGTACTGGTGTGGTGTGGATACGGTACTGGTGTAGTGTAGATGAGGTGCTGGTTTGGTGTGGATGCGGCACATGTATGGTGTTGTGTGGATGCAGCACTGGTATGTTGTGGTGTGGATGCGGTACCGGTTTGGTGTGGTATAGATGTATGTTGTGTGGGGAGCGGTTCTGGTGTGGAGTGGATGTGGTACTGGTTTCGTGTGGATGAGGTACGGTAGTGGCATGATGTAGATGCAGTACTGGTATGGTGTGGATGCTGTGGGCTACTAGATCTAGTACGGTGTGGTGTTATGTGGATACGTCACTGGTGTTACTATAGTGTGTTGTTCATTTGGTGCTGGGCTCAATCAACAGGTTGTAAATGTACATTTACACCCTGCTTCTGCTTGTAGAGAATAGTCTAAAATAAGCAGTTAAAAATAATTATTCGGTAGGTAACTTCATTTACATTACGGAGGTGCAGCAAACACAAGACGTTGGCACCTTGTTGGGTGATTTTTGGGGGCCAGCGAAGTCATGTCACTGGATCAGTCAAGTAATTCTACCACAGCCAGCAGGTATTGACAGGAGTATTACAATAACCAATGGGACCTGGCTTGAAACAAACTTTAATTATCATGATTAACGAGTTACAATTTCCTCCCAGTATAACGTTTTACTCTAGGTAGAAAATTTCTGACAAAGTTATAAATCGATCCAACGATTCATGGCTTAATTTGGTGGATCATTTTAACTGACAATCCAGTATATGTGACTTTACCAAATTTAAAACGAACATTCTCATGATCTGTATATCTCAGCAATATAGCCTACGTTACAATACACCACTTGCAAAAACAACATGCATGATAGTTGCAGCAAAGAAGAAAATCATTGACTGTGGTTGACATAGACAGCTGGTCTAGAATTGGTCTGTGCCAGAATTAACCGATAAAGTATTTTTTCGCTGATTTCAAGCTGAGCCATGTAGTAAATTGCCATATTTATGACGTCCCTCTATAAACCCATTTAACCCCATTTGAAACGCAAGATTTCATGACATGTCAATTTTTTTAAATATCGTATATATTTTTTTGCATCTGTTAGGAATAGTCTACAAAACAGCCTTTGCAAAATTTCAAGAAAATCGGTTGGTAATTGACAGAGAAATCAGCGAAAACCACGCGCTACAAATTTACCTAAATAATTGTGGCCCAGAGTATTGTAATTTTATTCTGTAGGCCTATGTCGCAATTATCAGGAGTGGGGAAGCTGAAATAAAAGAAAGTATTATGTGCGCTTGCTCTTATGTATCTGTGCCACCTCTGTGATCTGAGATTTAATTATTTTGTAACCTTCTGCATGAAAACCATGGGCAGAATTCTAATGCAGAATGTGATTTCCAAATACGGAGGGGAGTTGCCTCGTATGGCGGACTACGTTTTAATATGAGGTGATTAGTATGCGGAGGGGTGTATGTTCGGTGGAAGGTCATGTTTAACAGGAGACGGCCCACTCACTGACTACTCCCTCTGTGTGTACATCCCACGAAAATCCCTTTCCATATGCCAACGTCAAATTAACTGTGGGCCAACGTCTGCGACGTTAGCCCACAGTTAATTTGTTGTTGGGCCGGGCCCCGGTGGCTGTGTGCCATATCCACGAGATTTGTATCCTTATGAATGGTAGGCGAGGACGTATCCCGAGAGATGAATACATTACACAAACACGTAATCAGGATAATGGTCACCAGGCGCTGATCATCAGATCATACGCCGGGCCAATGTACATGACATTGGGCCATCATCGGGAGAACTTTGGATCAAAAATTCAGATAGTTTGCCGGGATACATCAGCAGAACAAGCAATCCAGAATCGTTGACATTTTGTTTTCCAGTGACATTAGAAATCTGAAATTATAAGGCCTTTTTATTCTAGGAAAAGCAGCTGTAAGAAGATGGATCATAGCTGAAAGAGAACTATGTAAATAGCATTATATTATCTTAAAATAAGAATATAACTTATTTAAAAAAAGAGTGAATAAATGCCAGCGCTTTCTGCATGATCGATGTATTATTATTTATGTTGCCGAAAAAAGACACCTATAATAATAAGAGGCGTGAAGTCCTATATCATCCCCCGCCATTAATTGTGTTAAAGTTTTTGCGGTCACAAATATTTAAAAAGTCGACTTGTGGTGGCCATTTTTAAACTTCAGTAAAATCGCCTGCACATTATTTTTTAACTTCAATTTTTGAGTTTTCGCGCCCACAAACAATTATGAAGTTCATGCATGGGAAAAAATATGAAAAAATCACATGCACATCTCTATATCGTGAGTTTTTGCGCCCACGAACATATTTGTAGTTGACTTCTGGCGGCCTTTTTGTATTTTAGTAGCATCTTAAAAAATACCGTGGAAGCACTCAAATAACCCTCGGCTGATGCAGTGACTCTATATATGCCAGGTTTCAAGGCAATTATTTGAAAGAAGAACGGTTTATTAAAATTGATAAAACCAAAATGGCCGCCGCAGCCTCGTTTTCAGTCTGACATGAAAACGGACAATACTATAATAGACTCGCAGACCCGAAAACCTATATATATACCAGGTTTCGAGGGAATTTTGAAAAAAAGTTGAAAAAAAAATTAGTCGCAAGGTAGCGGCCATTTTGATTATCGGTGGAAAGCTGAAATTTAATTCAGGTCATCTCCGTACTCATGGGTAACTTGACATAAAAAATTGGAGAGATCCAATAATTATTTTTCAAGTCACCGTGTTAAAGGTGTGGTCAACTGTCAAAATTCGCGGGACAAGGGTCCCCCAGAAGGCAATAGTGCCTGTGGGTAGGCCAAGGCCCTATTCCATAATAATACTAAATATGCGTTTCATACCCAAAGCCTCATTAAGAGCAAGTTCTCAAATCACAGCAAGTTCATATATACTTGAGCGACATCTATGAGTTAATAATTCAAAGCCCTTTTCCCTTGCCTCTACTTGGTCGCTGGCTTGCAAACAAACTGACTTTATTACTGCGGGGATTAGGAAACTCCTTGACCCCAAAAGCTTGTATTGACACTCAGTACACACAAAACATTTGTATGACTTCATGCAATGTTGGACCAACGTCGAGAACGCTGGGCCGACGTTGTATAAATGTTATACAAATGTCTTGTGTTTGCTGGGCTGCAGGAGGACTTTCTCTCAAACATTGTACATTTATTTAATGTTGGTTCAATGTTGGGCCAGCGTCGCAGACGTTGGCCTAGCATTAAAACAGCATTGGATCAATGTCTCGTTTAAGTAGTATCTTGTAATCAGTTCAGTGGCTATATTAATGCCGTCAATCTGTACTCAATAGGCAACTATTGGCCTACACTTGACCGTCCCAGGCATGCGCATTTTGCAGTAAAACACTGGTTTAACAAGGAATTATTAAATTAAAAAATCAAGATGGCCGCCATAGCCTCGTTTTCGATTACACGCGAAAACGGAAAATGCAGACAGACTCGCAGACCCTGAAAACCTATATATACCAGGTTTCAAGGAAACTTTGTAAAAAAAATTAAGTCGAAAAAAAAATTTAATCGCCAGGTGGCGGCCATTTTGATTATTGGTGGAAAGTTGAAAATCTAATCAGGTGATCTCCATACACATGGGTAACTTCACGTAAAAAATTGGAGAGATCCAATAATTATTTTTCAAGTTATCGCGTTGACAAGAATTTTTTTAAATCTTTGAACTTGACCTTTGACATATGACCTTAAGCTCGGGTAAAAAAAAGTGCCGGGATGGATTGAATGTTTGTATGAATTATGAATTTAATCTGTTGCACCATGTTGGTGTAGTAGCCAGAAGAGTGCGTGCGGCAACGGCGGAGACGGCGGCGCAAGAAGGGGACGACAATACCCATTCGGGCCCAACGGGCCGAGAGGTAAAAAATCACTTGCACATCCACATGCTGCTAGGAATGTGATGTTAAAATTAAAAAAAAATTGACCAAACTAATTTTTTGAGTTTTTGCGCCCACTAAAAAATTTAAATTAATCGGTGGCGGCCATTTTGAATTTCAGTAAAACCTTGAAAAATTCACCTGCACATCTCTATATGATGGGGAATGTGATAGTAAAATTTGAATAATTTCTGACTTTAAGTTTTAGAGTTATTGCGCCTACAATTTTTTTGAAGTTGACCTCCGGCAGCCATTGTGAATTTTGGTAGCATATTTTAAAAATCAATTGCACATCCACATGTTGCTAGGAATGTTGAAATTTCAAAAAAAATTGACCAGTAATTTTTGAGTTTTTGCGCCCACAAGAAAACGTGACGCTGGACGCCGGACGTCAGCCGCCGGACAGAATCCTGGCGCGACTAAAACCCCCCTACGGGCGGGGGATAAAAAGTGTAAAATGCAAAAAAATTGTAAAAAACAAGAAGAAGAAAATCAAGGTATACTAACGGTGTAAAAAAATTCTAAATAGACAGAAGACAGATTTGTTCGGAAACGAGGACGAAAGAAGGCATATGTTATCGCCGGTCAGTCATTTTGAACTTTATAAATATTTGCAAATAAATATGTTTGTGTAACACAGGGTATGTAACCACTGGTAACACAGACAGTATTGTATACTAATAACAACTCTATGCTCTATTATTATGCAAGTTTTCCGAGATATAAGACATATAGAGAAACATGGCCGCCAGTCAGTCATTTTTTGTTTTACATTTCGGACATAAATTTGTTTATGTGTTTTTCTTGTATAAGAACAGACAAATCATTTGATAGTAATACAAAATATCAAATAATAAAGCAAAACCAAGTAAAAATGGCCGCAGAAATCAGTTCTGAATGTGGGGGAAAGCCTTCTCTGCGTGACCGCCATGACACAAAGCAATGAGTTCTTGCACAAACCAAGAACTTTAATAAAATAAAGTATATATAAAGTTCTTGAACCAACTTATGGGTCTGAGCAGTGCACTCACTTAAAGCGCAAAACACACCAACGCGAAATCGCGCGCGATGGGCAACGCGATATTTTTCCAAAACTGTTACATTTTTATCGCGCGTCGCGCCGGTTGTCGCGTCACTACCACAAATGAATCATATGTCGCGTTGTCTTCGCGTTGGTGTGTGGACGGTGACACGATTTTCGAGTCTATCGTCGCGTGCATAATCGCATTCGCGATGTAAGTTGTAAATGACGTCAGTAAGACACAACTTCAAGTTAGTGAAACTGTTTTTATCATTTCATACCTATATTCCTCAATTACAAGATTAGACCAAATCCTGATCGCCACTCCGAGGTGAGGGGTTTAAAACAAAATTCCTTGTCCGAATTTTCCTGGCATTGTCCATTATTTTCCAGTATTTAGTGTTTGAACTAATAAATATAAATGCGTTTTAATTTCAGCCAGTGGGTGCAAACATCCGCAAAAGTTTTTAAATTTGACGGTTCCTTTAACTCATTTTCTCAAATGGCCACTAAAATTGTCGGTTTTCTTATTAAAGTGTCATTTCTTCATCGACGTTTTATTTAGAGCAATTTAAAATTTCCCTGGATATTTACAAAATTTTCGTGACCTTGAAGACTTTCCGAGTGACCACCATGCTGGATCCGCCCGCTTTGTATGAACAACAATCATGATAATGGGACTACTATTGTGTTCTAACAGTCCGGGCGCGACATAGACACCAGAAAGCTAAATTCGGGTAAACTCGGCCGATGATTTCAAGGTTGTGGGAGAGTTTGGCTCGGTTTTCATTCCGATCGATCTGGCCACAGACAGATATGTGGGAGATTGACCGAAAAACAAACACGTGAAGATGGCCCGGCGACGGGTGTACGGTGGGCCAGCATCTCGGAAGCTGGCCCACCGTACACCCGTCGCCGGCCCCTCAGCTCGGAGGACCCGGCGACGGGTGTACGGTGGGGCAGCGTTGCGCACGCTGGCCCACCGTACACCCGTCGCCGGGCCCACAGCTCGGAGGACCCGGCGACGGGTGTACGGTGGGGCAGCGTTGCGCACGCTGGCCCACCGTACACCCGTCGCCGGCCCCTCAGCTCGGAGGACCCGGCGACGGGTGTACGGTGGGGCAGCGTTGCGCACGCTGGCCCACCGTACACCCGTCGCCGGGCCCACAGCTCGGTGGGCACTCACGGACTGCAGTATTTGCTTGGCATATGACCTGGAACCACTCAACCTATCCAGTGTCATCGCAATGGTCTACAGCGTGGGTTATGTCACTATAGTTGTCCCTATATAATTGTGATGAGCACTTGAAATACAAAGCCTACTCTACTTCACTGATCAGATGCTATAGTATCAATGAATTAATTAAAAAAATCGGTTACTTTAAAAATTCATATTATACTTAATAGCAGGTTCTTTGGACAACATCATGGGGGGGGGGGGGGGTTGATATTTAAACGGTTATAAATACAATTTTCATAACCATTTAGACAGATGGTATAATAATCGCTTTCTGGTGAACATTTCTCAACTTCAAGTAGGCCCCAATATCCCACCGATCGTAAATTTTCAACAATATTCAAATAATATTGTTTTAGAGCCCTAAATATATTTTATTATCATATTATTAAATAACTGGTCGTATTGCAGAAGGACAATGATTTACAATAAATTAAACGCAATCAAATAATACATCCATTATCACGCTGTCGCATCTATGATACAGAAATCTGGTAAAATTCGCTGGGAACTTTTCCTAGGCGTATTGATCGTATCTGGTATCTGGACGTGGTAACACGATCTATTCAGTGTGGCGTATGCAGATAGACCATAGCAGTGAAAAGGCTCTGCGCTGGATCGGCGGCAATGGCACGTTCTGTCCACAAGAACCGTGGCTGGCCATTTCCTCAGGACCTCGACAAATACCACCCTCACACCAAAATCCATTCAGACATCAAAGACAACGCATACTTTGCTGCGAATACCAGAATTCCACTGATATTTTTAGTCAGTAGATGTATGTGGCCTACTTCTGTCAAGGACTGTTGTACAATGAATTTGGTGGCTAGCACCCGTCGCATACGGGAGCACAAGGGGGGGGGGGCATATATATTCTGAACACAACTTTTGAATATAAGCTACTTTCTAAAATATCGATATGTGACGAATCAATAATATTGCTTTAGTTCAGTATACAATAATGCTCACAGTAGGCCTATACAATAATGCACAGACACAATGTATGTCTTTCATATGTCTATCTTAGATATATACATGGACTTTTAAAAGTGCAGAGAAGACATACTTTAAACACGTCATATAAAACAGTGAAGAGATTTGTTAAAGGGACTGGCCCAGGCTAAAATCACCCAAAAATCGGTGATTTTATTTTAGCTTATTAATATGACCATATGATGTAAACATGTCCATAGACTAGAACTGCAATTTTTTTTAATTTTTGTGCTGCGCATTCACCTGTTAGGCTAGATATAGAGACGAAATTCCTGATTTCTAATTATTGACAACCATGTCAAAAATAGGAAATACGGGAATTTCGTGTCTATATCTAGCCTAACGGGTGAATGCGCAGCACAAAATTTTTAAAAATGTGCAGTTCTAGTCTATGGACATGTTTACATCATATGGTCATATTAAGAAGCCAAAATAAAATCATTGATTTTTTGGTGATTTTAGCCTGGGCCAGTCCCTTTAACATCGTTAATTTATCATAATAGTGTATTAATTAACAATTTTTGACAGATTGTTGACACCAGAGTGAAAACACATCAGAACCATGCGTCAGAACCATATGGTTATGTAACAATAATTCAATTTCCTGACATGGGATGTCGTGAACTCACAGAGCATAACGTTGTCTCAGCGCTGAATCAACGTTCACACAACGTCATATCTAGCAACACGAGACGTCCACCCAATGTTGGCCCACCGTCTGCGACAGTGGCCCAACATCAAGTCAACATTGGGTGAGCATCATGTGTTTGATCCTGTGGGTAGGTATCAGGGCCCACATTCAGATCACGAATACGTTTTACTTGCACAGCCCCGCCCCAGATGATTACATATCAATGCCGGCTCAGAGTCTGAGATGATGGCTCAGCATTGGATCAGCGATGGATCAGCACATGGTAGAAGACAACAGCTAAATCAACACGGGACCATCCTACATCCGCCGCACCACAACACAGTTCAATATCAACTTGTTCAAGCATGTCACTTTTAGAAGTCACCATACACGCTGACTCAATGACATGCTGGTATTTTTACGTGGTCTATATAAGTATACTTTGTATGTGCTGTTAATGGGGCTTATCGTTATTTGCGACAGACTATGGTGAAAATTGACTGTTCTGGTTATTATATAGGCCTATCGAGTTCGATGAATGATTAAAAATATAAATGTAGTTGAATAATAAAATCTTCAAAGCTGAGATGCATGTGATATTTATTTAGTACAGATTGAATGTAGAATAATGAAATACGGAGATTGCTCTGGGTCGGTAATTGTATAATAATATTATACCTTGGTATGTAATCCCCTTAGAGTGTCACTCAAATGAGTGGCACATGCAGCACTTTGGCTGTTACGGGAAGATTACAAAGTCAATTCAAACTCACAATAAACGCTACTACTGCAACAACAGACCATGTGTTTCTCCAAATCAACCATATGTATTAATTCACTTTGAGTAGCAGGATTCGTGATGATGGGCGTTTTTACTTCATTTCCAAATCACATGTATTATAACAAAAAATATAATTATGACAATAAAAGTGATACGTATACTGCTGTGCAAAGCCAAAAGGCAGTATCTGCTAACTTTAAGATAAAGCAGATACTGCCTTTGGCTTTGCACAGCAAAATAGATCAGCAGTCATAACAACTGGAGGAAATGAATGCGAATTAAGCAGAGCGATAACAACCATGCCGCCCATATATGACATATATGATACACAAATTAATTGTTGCCAACTGTTTGGATAAACTGATGATGCTGACATGAAATTGTTACATCGTGACCATCTGTTAGATTGCTATATATCTATACTGCCTGGCAAAGTCAAAAGGCAGTATCTGCTTACTTGAAAAGTGAGCAGATACTGCCTTTTATCTTGTCCCCCTTGAAATGTTCATCACATATTTGTTTTGCCACCGGAATTTTAGTCATTTTTTAAAATCAAACAGACATCAGATTTTGCCATTCATTGTTAGAGTTCTTTTTTTTATTTGAAGGGAGAGAGCTAAAATCTTATTCACATTGGCCTTCGCGGAGTCAATTCTAAACCAATTTTAATGAATTATTATCAGCACTATTTTCTAGTATTGATAATTTTTCTGAAAAAGTTGCATGGTTTAAGCGTTAGTCTCTATCACAATGAAGTACAATTATTGACACCCCTTTATAAATCTGTATGTCAGAATTAAATTAGTGTAGTGGTGTAGGATATAACTTTCTCAATGGAAAATAGGACTTTTTATTAAAACTGGTTAGGAATTGACTGAGAAAATCTTTTAACAAGATGCTGTAAATACTACAAGGCCTAAGTACTACGTGAAATGTAGCTTTATACTATATAGTCTATTAGATAGCCTGTCGTTCAGAATATCTTCGTTCCTTCAGAGGTGTGTAACATGTTTGCTGGGCCCGTTGAGTTGCGGCGCAGGGCCATCATTAAACCAACATTGTTTCACCGTCTTGTGTTTACCGGAAGCGCTTCCAGTAGGTTAAGTAAAATGTAAATGCCCATTGACCACCCGTTGGGTGAAGGCTCAGGTCATATATGCGTGTGCAAAATATGAAGTTGACCCACGAACGGCAAGGCAGTCTGCATAACCAGGACATAGGCCCCTATACATGTTTGGATCTTTTAGTACTAGTATTTAGTAGGTTTACCCTGATGTGATACTAAAAGGCATATTGTTAAGTATGGCCTGATAATAAATTTGTATCACTACGTAGAATGGTTGGATTTGTTTTTTATTATAAAAAGTTGAGATGGTGAATAAAAGTCCGACCTGACAGACTACTCAATAGGAGTGGGTGACAAAACCCCAACTGCGTGCCTGTTGCTCCAATGTGTTGCATCACCACGCAGCATTTCTAGGACCAATCTGTACCCAATCTGTACGCTCCTCGACCCGTGGGCAACGGAAACCGTTATCTCCTCAAGAGGTGCTGAAAATATACCAGCCCTGCACTTTATTGAGGAGACGCTTCCGTGTATAATCTATAGCTGGCACTGCCGCCCTCGTGTCGGCAAGTTTAAAATCCATATCGGGACATGTCAGGGAATGACTGAACGCAGAGAAGTGGGAGTTTAGGGCGCGACTAAGCTGGGAAAAGTTGAGCTGCCCCGCACACCCCAGCCGTGAGAGAGACAGCCCGAGAGGTGCAATACGAGGCCCTGTTCAGGCACGACGTTGGGCCAACGTCGCAGACGTTGACCCAGCGTCGAGCATAAAGAGTGCTGCGTTGAGACATGTGGAGAGACCGGGAGAGAGAAGATGGCGCTGGTTTGGTAAAAGGCGTGGCCAGGTTGTCCGTGTTTATTCTGTAATGTGCACTGTCTGCGGGATCAATGGGAGGCATTGATGGAAGCATCTGCTGCCCGTGTGGCCGCGCTGCAGCTCCACCTTCTGGCCGGGTGGCGGTCCACGCCGGCTGGCAGCGGGTCGGGCGCCGGCGACGTCACAGCGTGGTCGGGCCAGCGCCGGAGGAGCCGGCCCGACGCTGAGTCCAGCGTCGCTCCATCTGGGACTCTCCCATCCTCCCGCTCCCACCCTCCACTTCCCTAGTTCGTGACATATCAGTACGGACCTAGGTCCGCGGCGCGACCTTGGCTGACCCCGTTTTCTATCGCCAGGAAATTACACGTGTAACGTACGTACGGCGGATTCCGAGGCCGGGCTGCGCGGCGGCATTGTTACATTGCGCTCGCGCGTGCACACTTTTTTTTCCGGGAAAATCACACAGTTCAAAGGCTACGCCATCTACAATCAATGACGAGCAGCGCATCTGTTTTCCGACTCATTTCACTTTCACAGTGCTCACTTATTTTTGTAGATTTCTCAATGCATGACTTCCTATCGATATAATTACAGTGTCACTGACCCAAAAAACACGAGACGCTGGTCAGCAGTAAAGCAACGTTGGGCCAAAGTCTCATGTTTGCTGGGAAGTGCAGAACTCTTCCTTCTGACAAGTCCCCCTCGGGGTACTCCAGAAATAGGCCCCTATTAAAATTATTTTCATGAAAACTGTACCCGCGTCTACTCCCCTAGTACGACTACGTAAGACAGGAATCCTTTAATTTGCTCACGATGGCTCACATTGTGGATCATAGGAGCGCGCAGATTATGCACTAGTTCTGGTATAAACCTTATAGTGCCTCTCTCTTTTCACCTGGTGAGGTAGGTGATTGTACAGAGCATTGGCAAGTAAGTCCGGGAGACAAGGAACCAGGGCTGCTGAACCATATAGAAACAGCCGTTTGAGCGACCAGCCACCAGAGGAAAGGGCAAGGACTGACCATTTTGAGATGTGCTCTGATTTCTGAGCAGTGTGTTTGAAACAACCATCATTGAACCGTCATCTTTAGCCAATCATCCGCATCCGCCGTGCCATCACCCAAGCTAGCAATGTAATGAAAAAGAGCTCATTGCTTAAGACCAGACTCCGCCTCCTGCAGTGCTATGATAGAGAGCTCACTGCTTCTTGTGTCACACAAAACGGCTCTTATCAGAGCCCCTGTTCTCTGTGGGAACAGGAGTTCAACCAATATCTGTTAACCGTCAACCATGTTTTTTTTGTCTCATGCAGTGGTGTGATAGAGAGCTCACTGCTTTTGGTATGTCACACAGAACGGCTCCCCCTGGCGAGCCCCTGTTCTCTTTGGGAACAGGAGCTCAACCGTTATCCGTCAACCGTGTTTAAGCAGCAGTCTGGATTGCAGCCAGCAATTGATCCAGAATTGTATTAGAGCGTGATCGTTTTTGAACGATCTCATGGTTCAACATCAGCTCATTAAAACACTGTGTGCTTTCAAGTTCACATTGTGGAGCCGCCAAACAGAAATTCTGAAGGGGATATTTTCACATAGTTTCCGTAACAGACCTTTCGTCGCCTCGGAGCTAAATGATCCTATCTGACACTCGGCAGAGTGGCAGATAGGATCATTTAGCTCCGAGGCGACGTTATGTCAATTATAATTTCTTTCGGCACAAAAACACATTGACACACAGATAAAATAACCTCATGTTAATATGTATATTAGCGAACAAATCTCACAAAAACCCCGAAATCGAGCCAAAAGTAAAAACTAAAGCATTTTTTTAGTAATAATTTACTGTATTACTTAAAATAAAATAGCCAAAAGATAGATGGGGTAATTTTGGAACTTTTGTCTATGCTTTTTCGTTAAACTGTACATTTTTGTTTTTGTAATGCTAACTGTTTAACGTTAGTTGGTCCTTGCTTTTTTATTAGCTCATCACAAAGAACAATGCTGATTGTTACCTTCAGCTTTCCCCTCAAGTAACAGGCTATATCTATCTTGTTCGATTATTGTTCCTGATAAGCATTGAACGCATCTTTTCTGTTCTTGTAAAATGAATAAAAATATTAAGCGGACTAGATATATTGAAAGAGATTTATTGAAAAGTTCCATCGACACCAGCCTAGCTTTAAATGATGATTTGCATACATACAGGCCTAATCCCTATCATTATTTTGTAGTCTTTAAAAAAGTTCTCGGTGTTCGACAATGTGTCGTCGAGTTGTTAATATGCAGAGAAAAAAGTAATAACAATAATTTCTTCAATCTATTCCCCTTTCCCAGTAAACACAAACCATTTGTAAAAACATTTATACAACGTCGTCCCAACGTCATCGACGTCAGTCTACCATTGTATAGATGTTATAAAAATGTTTTGTGTTTACTGGGTTTTTCCTAACGAAGTGGCTAATCTTACGATAAAGTTATAGTGGAAGTCAATGGGAACCCGTCATTTCGTAAACGAGATTGCTCATAGAGGTACAAGAATCACGTATATTAGCCACTGCCTACAATGAATTCCTACACTATCTATAGCCTATATAGTTGTGTCATTTTCAAATAAAAAGTGGAATATGGAAAATTGTCGCCTCGGAGTTAAAGGGTCCTATCTGCCAGTGGAGTGCACCCCTTCGCTTTGTGGGGGCGGTAGGCCTATATCACATGGATGATCGAGCGAGGGAAAATGCCAATTAAACTGAAGCTTCGTTCCGTCACCATGCAACCATGAAGATCATGGGCTGTTTAGTTCCGCGTGATTACGTCACGCTTCTCCAGCCAATCATACGGGACTGACTGATACGTTCTGGATTTAGTTGGCCTGATAGGCTCATGGCATGGCAGACATGCAGAAGCTGACATGCAGTGGAGAGCAACGTAGTAGTTACACCAGGCGACACCTGGTGATTAAACAGAAATCGCAGAGCGAGTCTGCTGGTTGATCACGAGTAGACTTATAATATACAATTGAAATGGAGTAAAATTATGACAGAAAGAGAATGTCGTTTATAGGACATGTAGTAGGCTAAAGCTACTGTTCATCATTTGAAAAATATGTAGGTCTGTATCGTGTGCTTCTACGTGTTTATACAACTAATTTAAATTTACAACATGTTGTTTAATCCGTCATATATAAGCATAATCCTCATTACACTAGTCTTGCTGTTGTGGTTCGGCAGTAACAATTTTGTGAAGCGCAGTGACATCACCGGGAACCGTTTTGAATGGCAACTCGGAGTTAAAAAAGGTATATAGGCCTATAATACCCCCTCCCCCATGCTTCATTGTATTAGCCAGCTCGGTGAACATATTGAAGGTCAAGGCTATTTAGTTTCACAGAGTACACAACACTTTGTATTGACTTTAGATAACAAAATATAGTATCTTTGGAAAATATTCAGTTAAGGGACGTGGCGCAATGGTTAGAGCGTGGAACTTTGCCAATGGTTCAGGGATTCTCCCCTCTCAATATTTGGACATTGTTTAGATGTTGTGTCCTTGGACAAGGCAATTTACCCTCACATGCTTAATGAATACTTGGTAGGACACAGATGACACTGTGTACGATAAGTTCAATGCCTCGAAATGGCTGCAGGACTGCATGCTCTCCGTGGAGTTGAAATGGCTTACGAATAAACAGGTCCAGTGACAAGGGGGGTAAAATGTAAAGTCTGCTGATGAGTCGTCATACTTGATATCGGACTTATACCTTTACCTTTAATCATTGATAAAAAATACAAGTTTCACAGCAAACACGAAACGTTTACCCAATGATAAATTAATGATGGCACATCGCATGCGACGTTGGCACAACGTAGGTTGGACGTCTCGTGCTGCATGGTTGTGTTAAGGGATTAGGGGATTTATCATTACTGGTTGATATAAGAGGGTGATTAGTAGTAGTTGTATGTATAGTTTCCGTCATCATGGGTGCCAACTAATAATGCAACACAAAAATACAATAACAAACAATTCTAAAAAATGGCATATAGTTAAGACTACAAAGTATCAAACAAAATTATAAAATTGAAAACGATCGACCCTCAACTCTTACAACATGATCGGCAGTTAAGACAATATCAGCTCTACCTAAGAGCCAAAGGGAATGTTATTAAGTTTAGCTGGACCAATGCTGAAAAGACTGCGATTAAAATAAACCAGGGTATCAATGACACAGAAGCTCATCCTTAATCAGGGAAAGTGGATTACGAATTAAAATTTCTGAAATCCGTGGGGCAGTTCTATGCAGAGGCACGAACTCTTTCAAATAAACTAAACAAAATTGAAATTGGATAAGAATTGAGGAAGGAGAAGCATTTCTTGTGAATTGTGGACAGAGCGTCCTAATTAGGTCTTAATTAGGTCATAAGTTAATTATTAATTAAAATTTCTCAAATCTCAAAAATCAGGATATTTGAATTGATGGTTGACTTTCGCCAGTTCTGTTTTGCTTATGTCTGGCACCATTAATGTAAAAAAGACGATGTATAGAAAATGCAACATTATTGCCCTAATATTTTACCGATTTGCCCGAATAACATTTTAAAACATGGCTGGAAAGGGAAATGACACTGAGGTAAAGTATGTAGAGAGTTTTTTTGATCATGTTCTACTACCCTGTCAGATCGCACTTAACTGGCTTTAGGCCTATATCCGATGCATGTAGCAAATACTCGATGGGCGTACACTCCTAATTTTTAGAACAATCAAGCGGCCACAATACCATGAACACCGACACCGTGAAAACCCGCAGACAAGAGAATCGACCAAATGTATTAAAGAAGACTTGACTTTTAATTTCCTGCCGCCTCCATGCCGACAAAGCCGGTGGTTTCAGCATTGTTGGCTTCACTGGTACCTATGAAGGTCGTCCTATCTGTTTGTTTGGGTCGGGCAAACACCGGTGACCTGGCCGGACCTTCTGCTGGAATCGATCCCGGCGCCACTTTACAGCTCTTTAATTCTGTCCGCAGGTACGTTATGCCGGCCCGGCATTGGCTCAGCGATGTGCCAGCGTCGCTGACGCTGGCACATCGTTCAGCCAATGTGGGTTTTGCGAGCTGCGATGACACTCCTCTTAAATCTGGACTGCCTGAGCATGGCCGTTGTCCCGTCACCGTCAAACGGGATTTTCTTATTGCTCCGACGGTCGTTGGTCCGAGATTTATTGCTCCGCCGATCATGGCTTCGACGAGCATTGCTCTGACCATTTATGCTCCGACGATCATTGCTACGACAATAATTTTGTAATATACTAACATATTATGCACTGTATAATATAGTATAAACTACTGTTCATTTTAAAGATACATGATAGCCTACGTCCCGTCGGCAATAAATATCTATCTATATCCATATAATTAAATTCGGGGGAGTGATAATTTGCGGTGCATAGAAGTCATCATATTTTTTTTGTGTACAAGTATACCCGATATATTATCCATGCTGAAACTATTATAATTGTATAATTCTAAAAAAAACATACCACAATATATAGAAACATCACACCTATCGGAGTGAGTAGTAAATTGACGGTCTGATGAGAGAATATGAGTAAAATTTGTAATATTTAAAGTATGAGAGACAAAGTGAAAACAAAACAATAAACAGCAAAATATTTAAAGTAGGCCTAGGCCTAATTAGTTATACGAGCTTAATCCAGGCCGCTGTGAGAACGAGTCTGAATGTGCATAGATAGACCATAGTGTAGTTGTCTTTAATTTAACGGGTATTAAATTCCGCACAAACATGGATTTGATTTTCACCCGAGTTTCCAGCGGATGAGACACAATGAACCAATGCTGTTTTAATGTTGGGCCACCGTCTACGACGATACCCCAACATTAAAACAGCGATTGCGCAACGTGTCTTGTTTTATGGGAAGCGTTAAAACATCACAGAAACGTTACTTGTATATGTCTGAATGGATGCAGCATTGTTTATTTGTTTATCAAACGATTGCTTGCATAATCTACATTTCAGGGTTTTCTATTTGAAAAACTGATCAGATTAATGGTAATCTCGAAATATCCATCAATACACCAATTACTACGCTACTGCATACAACGGACTATTTAGAAAACTCGAAAAAAATAGTATTTAGTGTAAATGTTACACATGTACATGTAAGCCAAGGATCTGATTGGTAGAGATATAGGTCGAACTCTTCAAATCATCTTGGTACTGTAACATTACTGCAGTAAACATTCTACAAATTCCCTATGTCCATTTTCCTATCATTGTTAATACTATATAACCTGGCTATATAATAAGAAGTTGAACAACAAATAATCAAAACTATCTAGCAAGACCGATCAATAACCAACACATTGAAACAACGTTATACCATGTAAAGAATGCTTGTACATGTTGACACTTGATTCGAAATTCCAGCCCTGGCGGTCTGAGGTCGAGTTCATATCTCTCAGTCACGTAGGCTCTTCCCACCAAACTGAACATTTACGAGGTGATGAATATGAGATTGGGGTATCATGTGAAACGCAGTGACGTCACCGGAAACACTTTTGAATGGTTACTTGGTGAAAATAATGTTATATAAGACCCCACCCTCATACTTCGTTTTATCAATTACCTAGGTGAAAACATTGCAGGTCAAGGCAATCGAGTTTCACAGAATTCTCTCTGAAATCGACGAGAACATATTTTTACTTATCTGTCACCATCTCTCGATACTGGGTTTCAACCCCTAGTGGGTTCCATCTCCACTGGCGATTGTTAATTTTATGACTGCAAATTTTATGTGTTGGCAGATTATCAGGTATTCCACACGCAGGTTATTAGTAAAATTCACGGTTGTCGTATATGATGTATATAGCCAGCAAACACAACACCCTGAACCAATGCTGGTTTAATGTTGTTCCTCCTTCCACGACGCTGGACCAGCATTAAACAACATTGGTTCAATGTGTTTTGTTAGCTGGGTGAATATGAAACATACATAAATTCACATAATCGAACTGGTAGAAGACTTCACTGAGTCATATTCAACACACGTGCAAGATCTGAGGACGTTCTATTTGTCTTCTACCCTGTATCATCCCAATTAGTTAAGTTATTTAGTTAATGTAAGCTATTTAATATTTGATCATGTTTATATTTATCAATGTTTATGATATAATTTTTCTATTGATTGTTTATCATGTTTATATGCATGTCTCACTTCTCCCCTTTATTTATTCCAAACACGTACAAAATGTAACTCAACGCTGGTAAAAATACATGTAGGTTAAAGGTAGAATTCTATTCACATCCCATTTGATGCATTTAAAGGAACTCCTTGAGATGAGAATTTGCAATATTGTTAATTTTGAAAATATACTTCATATGAATAGTCCAGGGTATTTATGATTTGAGGTGGAACAAATTGCAACAGAAGGATTAGAATTTAGTATTGTATCGAGAATGACCAAAGAAGTCCCAAGACGGTAAAATTCAGATGACCGTTTTATAGCCTTTTTTTCAAAATGGCGCCCAGAATATATATATATATATATATATATATATTTTTTAATGAATAATAATTTGTACTTAAATCACATCTAATATGCTACTTATTATTACATATATTGTAAAAATATATTACATTTCTGGTGTAGACCACTTTCTAACCCATAATGACATCTTTATAGAAAAAACAACACCAAGATCTCAGCATACCCTAGTTGACTTTCATATTTCATTTTAGTAGGGAAGCAACCGCACTCAGCGGAGCAAGTGCCAAAGGTTTGATATGTGATTCCATCTCAACAAATGGTTCTTTTTTATGAAATCTATTTATTTCAAGTATAGATTTTTAAAAAATTGGGTTTTTAAAGTTTTTAAGCTAAAAAAGTGAAATTCACAATTTTACAAAAAGTCTTAGAAATCGTTTATTTTCTCACTTTCAATCATCCTAAAACACTGAAAGAGAATGAAATACATACTATTAACCATTACAAGTATATTTATAGGGCTAAAACCAAACAAAGTTAACGCAATCATCATTTTAATGAACAAAATTCCATATTTTTTTCAATCTCGAACATACACAAAATAATTGTCTTTAACTTTACTATGAACATCAACTCATATATGTCTACACCTTACAAACTCTTACATTATATGGGAGTGAGAAAATAACAAAATAATTATGTCAATAAAATAAAATCGATTGAGTATGAAATAATTACACCCTCCCCCTTTTTTAGAAATAGACACCTTCAGCCACCGACATACGTAACAGTGATTTGAGATATTATATATATTATATATCTATATTTAGCAAAATACTTTCTTGTCAAGTATAAGTAAAACATGATATAGAAATTAAACAATTTAGACTTACATATCATCATTTTTCATTTTCCAATACCAAACATGCTAAATTATCTATAATACCACTGTATACATTACATTACATTTAAAAAGCTCCCATAATAATATGAGAGTAAGAAAATAACATCAGCATAAGGGCTACTTCAGAAAAAATGGCTAATTATGTATTTCCCAGCATGTACCGCTAAGAAGTAGTCAATGTCTTAGGAAATCATCTTGGAATATATACCCTGGTGATAACATTTAGTGGTGAAAATATTATGGAAATACATACAGCCATTACAATAATATGCTCAATAATGTTGCCAAAATGTCAGGAGTGCAACACTTTTTGCGTGACAAATAAAACAATCCTTTACTTCGCAAGTTGGATGGATCTAAAACTGTGGCCTTAACGAAATAAAATGGTCTATTTTATCTGAGTATTGTGTGTTTCGAATATTTTATCCCAATGCCAATTCATCATTTTATGTTTTGATCAGACTGTGTAATCTCAAAACAGTTGTAATGGCTAAAATGAAAATACCAACAAATATACTGACTCTATGATGCCGGGCTAATTATACTGTATAGCACCATTCAACACGTGGACTAAACTATTAGTTATGTTTCAACTACATGTTAGCTTGTATTTCGTACTTGCACTACTTTCATAAATGTCTTGATATAGTCACAAGGGGGATTTTTGAAAGGCTACACCCCATATGTCAGGAGTGCAACAACAATCTTAAATACCACATTGCTTCTAAAAATGAAATGTCATAATTTATATTATTTTCTATTTCAGTGGAGACTGACAGCTAATGTCAGATGACTATCATAAACTTTTCAAAGTTTTCAATCTGTGTGCCACAGTTCACTAAAACCAGCATGTCAGGAGTGCAACATTACACATGGCTTATTTAACTTGGACCTTCAAAGTCATTTACTCTCATTCAAATCATCAAAATTTGATGGAAATCTGTTATCGCTGCTCATGAAGTTTAATATATATAATTGGTTATAATCCAGGCAGTAAATATATAACATTTTGCATTCACAATGATTGCTTAAACCTCGCTGACCATGTCTAGTGTGTGTTTCGGCTCATACCAAGTATTTAGTTTTATATAATTAGGCCCAATACTAATTGCATACCACCAACATCTATGAAGAACATAGACGCAGTCTTTAATAATTATTAGTATAGTCTATTATGGCATACATGGCTTCTGCCATATTCCCATGCGGCGTGTTGCACTCCTGACATAGCCTACCGTATTATCCCTAATAAACGAGCGGGCGCGGCCCCACAGTTGGGGGAGGACGGAATTATTATGTGAACTGAAATCGTCAATTGTTTTTAATTAATTTTCACGTTATTTGGTCACTGTAGCACGCAAATATAATCTCAGAAATAGGACAGTAGGCCATCAGTTTTGGAAATCATGATTATATGGGCCTGACCTGGTCAGGCAGTCCTGCATGTTTGCACATCCAGCAATGCTGGTCCACCATCGTCCGGGTAGACCCAGCATTAAATGAGCTTTTCTACAGCATCAACTCTGGGCCAGTTTCGTAGATGCTGGCCCATCATTGAACGAACATACTGCCAGCATCACTGTCATACTGACATGAGCACGTGTCACTGCCTTCCAAGCGGGCATGGTTTGGTGACCTGGTGCTGGCTCAGTGTTGGCACAGCGATGTAGATGTTAGGCCGACATTGACCCAACATTGGATTAGTGTCCCATAGTTGCTGTGTTGGTGACTATTTAAAACACGCGCCTCATGAATCAGCCCTGACCCATGAATTTATTTATGTCAGGTAGCTGGCTATCTGGCATTCACGTTCACAATAATTTATTATTACTCTCACTTTAAACATGTTAAATGTTACAGCGCTGGCAGTTTTACTACATTTTTCACATGTAGCTCGACTGAGACATGTATGGGTTAATAGTAATATGTATAGTGAAAGTAATCATGGTAATAGGAACAATTTCATTGTAATAGTAATAGATCGTGAAAAAATGAAATAGGGGTATCTCGAAAACCCCCTCGACCCCCTCAACCCCCTCGACCCACGACCCTCGACCCACGACCCTTGACCCTCAACTTAATTTAAAAAAAAGTTTTTGTTTGTTTATATAATTATAACTTTTGTATAATAATACCATTCGGGAAACTTATATAGGCCAACTGTGATGCTAACCTAGCTATCAAGTGATGTTGGCTGACCGTCTGCTACGCTGGTTCAGCATTCACCCGACGTTGGTTTAATGTCTCTTGTTTACTGGGTGGCCACCGCTTGACGCGATAATACACAATCAAACTCTAGTTTTATGAATACACATAGACCTACAGCTGGCCAAACACATTTTAATGGTGGGTCACTGCTTACGACGCTTTCCTAACTTTATAAGCATGAGATTGAATGCCTCTTGTTTTTTTGGTGCGTGAAAAAACACTTGCCAGTCATATCACCGGCATATCACTCGTCAGCTTCATTCAGTCACACGCATTGGCACCGGCATCGCAAGTGGTGGGCCAACGTTACAGACGTTGGGCCAGCCTGAATCCAACATTGGTTCAATGCTTCGTGCTTGCTGTGCTTAGCTATCATTGGACAGGAACAATGTTGGGCCAGCGTTAATGTAAGACATTGGTGGGACTCAGATGGCAGTCTATACGCCTAATCAAGTGCCGCATAATTATATTGCCTATCGTGCCTCTCCTTAAAATATACATGAGGCGTTCAGCCAATGTTAGGCCAGCGTCGCAGACTGTGAGCCAACATTGACCTGATATTGTTTCCCGAATTTTATAAATAGACTATAAAAGAAAAAAAAGTCGAGGGTCGTGGGTCGAGGGGGTCGAGGGTTTTTTCGAGATATCCATGAAATAGTAATACTAGGTAACAGATGGTCAAGTAATATATAATAACAAATATAGTGTATAATACACCATAGAAATGTGTGTAATTTAATACGTTGTGCAGTGGTGCCACATATTGATGGGAGTTGGAACTACGATTCGCTGAGTAAATCATCATATAAAACAAGAGAGCATAATACCCCTTTAACCGCTCAATATACAATAACATTTTTGTAGGTTTGATAGTTTTGGCCATATCTTTGTAATATTTATTTTTGAAACGGAAATTACCCACTAAAGCCGCAGATACAGGCATGTAAGTCATCTTATTGAAAACTAGAACAGGAGTTCCCGAGGCCCGGCTTTAGTCTGTAGTGCCATAGACAAAAAATCGGCTTAATATTTTCTAAAGTAAAACATAGGCCCTAACAGTATTTTCCTCATAGGCCAGAATCCTAAATGTTCAGGATATAATCAAATATTGTTCAATACTCCAGTAGTAAAATCTCTGACATAACAAGGAAAGAACCAAGGAGACAATTTAAAATATACCTTCAACGTGTATTCCTTCCACCACCATCGCCGGTGCTGGCCACACATTCATTCAATACTTGCCTACGATGTAACGCATACTGAGGATGTAGGCCTACCCACCAAATTCCAGTTCAAGGTTAGGCCAGAGTCATAGACCATTGCTGGATCAATGCCGGTCAATCGTCTACGACGCCGGCCCAAGTCTAATCCATCATTGGGTCTGCTGTATAATTCGCGCAAACACGTGGCATTCACCCAATGCTGTTTAAATGTTGACCCACAGTCTCCGACGCTGGCCCGACATTGAAACAGCATTGGGTGATTGTACCATGTTTTCTGACCCTTCATGCTGGTGACTATGCGGGTGACGATTTACCATCTCGGCGCCAGAAACAACAGATAACACGATACATTGGCCCAATGCTGATGTAATGCTTGGCCACTATCTGGGACGCTGGGCAACATTATTTTAACCAAAACTCTTTTAAGCTCTAATCACTACATTTAATCGTGAAGGTATATTTTTCTGAACACTTTTCAAAGATGAAAGTCCTTAACCAAGGGACCTCAAACGTTATATTGCACATGTTCATAAGGACTGGTGTACAGAGATGTCAACCGCTTCCCACACACAGCACCCCTCAATCCCCTGAATAGGACACAAACTCAGGCAAAATAAACTTAATAGGCTACTGGCCTACAGCCGGGCCTAAATAGAGATTAAACTGTCTTTAAAATGTCAAATACGAATTCTAGGCACAGGACGGGAGGAGGTACCCAGCAAACACAATAAATTGATCCAATGCTGGGTAAGTTTCATGTTGGACCATTGTCGTGGTACCGATTATTTTGAGGTACGCCTATCAATCAGCAAAATTTGACATCTTTTTAAATTATGAACCAATGAATGTGCTCCACTATGTGTCAGGAGTGCAACAATTTACACCTATACTTCAATGTTGCTCATAATGTTCAAAATAAATGATTATACTGTTTATTGAAAAATACGTCGTTCTTTGTGTTAGCATCTGAGGCATTATTATTATGATATTTAATTTTTAAAAACATAGACATCGTAATTCCGCTATTAGTCACCTTGTGTATGTGACGTAATTTATAATTGCATTATTCCCACTAGTACTTAACGTTTTACTACATGTAAGTGAGCTGTACATTTAGCATAATATATCACCATTAACTTAATGTTCTTATTTAAATTTGGAGATACGAAGGGAGGGACAGAACTAATTACCATCTACTGATTTACACAATGATACATTTTATCCATAGAAAATGTCAGGAGTGCAACATTATTACATAAGTTAAGTTAGCAAACTGAAAACGTCGCTACGCAGCTATACATCATACTATAACCCCAAAATTGTGTATGTAGATACACACAGTTATTATCTAGCTGGGGAAAAAAGTTTTATAAGCAGTGAGACCGCATATTACATTTAAGGTGAATATTTCCTTGACATGTATGCCAGTTTTATAGGAAATTACTATGAAAATAAACTTTTTTTTGTGTGTGTCTGTTTGGATACATAATAATCAGCAATATGTTGCATGGCTATCCTTATTCCATCAAATAAACATACTTAGGAAACCATGTGTGGTAATGTTCTGCTATTTTACCTGGGATGTGAGTTTCAGAATATTTTCAATATTTTCGAGGTTTTATCTTGATGAAACATGAGATAAATAAAATTGGTCAGTTAGAACGTGTTTCCTTCATTAATTTCATATATTCCAGGATGTTGACAATATTCTGACACAAATGAAACTGAAAATACCATTTTGAATTTTTACCCCTCCCGTCACGTTTTTAGCCATTTTTTCTGAAGTCACCCACAACTATATCAATATAAATAAAGTGACTAAGTATAGTGTAATTGCCCTTATGTTATTTATAAATAAACATCTTAAGTCGCAAGCGACACTGATTTGCTATCTTCTTCTGTACCTTTTTCATCTAAATATGTTTTAATGTTGTCAAGTACAACAAAAAGTGATATAAGATCAATTATAATGATGTAAAATATTACATTTTAATTTATTATTGTCAAATTACGATATTTTTCCACAAAATTTTACACTGTATATTTATCAACTTCAACGTGTACATGATGTACAGGTAATTGAGATATTACGTTCCAGTTATCAGATTATGATAAATAAATTTTCACAATCAGGTTGTAATCCAGAAAAAATATGATATAAAAATTATAATTATAACCTATATTTTTTACAACAATTACTTATTTATATTTATATAGATTTACATCATGAGTGTCCGTTTTATCACAGTCGACAGCATACAGTCTTCATTATTACATTTTGTTTTCGCTTGCTCTGAAAATCCGTCGGATATTTCGAGCACAATAATGTACAGATGAACTTGAGAACATTATGTGAAATATAACAACGGATATGATGATATTTGAAAAGGAACATAACGACGGTCATCTCTGAAATACAGTCTGTGTTTAATTGGATGCTAGCATAGAATACATAAGAATATAGAATTTTAGGCCCTGGACAAAAACTAATAAAAATTGCTATACGAATATTAATTAGAGCAACTAAATAGAACAGCTAAATATAACTTGGTTTGCAACATTCCACAAACAAGACTGTTTTTGTTACAGAACTGCAGTATACTTCGAGCAGAATCATATGTTTTTTTACCTTCTGTCAAGAGTGTTGGCGAATTCATGCTTATGCAAATGATTTCATTATGATTAAATGAAATGAATGGGGGTTTGGGCCACTATTGGTGCACATATAGGCTAAACTTGGTCAGTATATTCATTATAATGACACTGTCAACACTGTCCAGATGTTGCAAATATATGGCTTAAAGATCCATAAATTCATAATAAAAAATCAGCTAAAGCTGTATAATCTCATCCTGTAGAATTTACTGATGCCAACATAGAGTTGGAATTGACTAATTTATTTTCTTGTATTTTCTGAGCACTGTCTAAGAACAGTTACGTATGTCTATCCTAATATGAGCAATGGGGATGAGTAGCTTGACTACAGTCAGTGGATTGGACATGGCGAATGGTTAATAATCATTAAATACCGAGGATGACTGACATATCAGCTGATCCATGAAGAAGTTTGAAATAAAATTAAGTCCACTGAGCACGAGAATGCATTATATCTATCTTCTTTTTTGTCTTCAAGAAACTGTAGCTGTTGTTTCAAAACATATTTTTTTTACTTTGAAGATATTGAGCAAATGAGTTATTTTTTTATTCAAGCCTTACTTCTATTTTCTTTTAGCTTGTATTTAGAAGTATTTCATATAATTATGGGTCACAAACAATTACTTTTTCAAAACATCCTACGATTTGGGTGAGTGATAATCATAATTTTGCCATTTTAGGGTACCCTCACAAAAAGTTTCCGATTTTTTCTGGCTTGGGACTTTTTTTTGGTCATTGTAGATATGTTAATTAACTCAAAAAAAGCAAAAAAAGCTTCTGTTGCAATTTGTTCCTATGTTCACTACTTTTTAGCTTAAATGCCCTGGACTAGAAGCTATATAGCCTACTGATCATGAATGAAATAAAATAAAAAATAAAAGCACTCAAAGCGACCAAGATAGTTTTATTTCCAAGACGTATATTGTCATGTAAACAAAACTGCCCCACCGCACCTATGGTCTGCTCAAAGCTGGTCTGATTCTTATAAATGTTGATAACAAATATTTGAAAAAATCCAGAAAATTCTGAAAAAAAATGAAACCATGATCTGTGGGATACACTACTTCATTACAAAATTTAAAACGAAAATTGATGTCAACATACTGAGTCGCTTCAATCATGTTTTTATACTACTACTTAATGTAATTTATCATAATTATGTGACACGCCACGTGTTTTAAATCATTTATGAACATATTCTATTGCAAATAAACATTTTCTGCAAAAAGTAAAATATTATCTGGATAAAATACAGTTTTCCCATTTATATCTATGCCAATGTTGAGATTTTTAAGTTCTACTGCGAGCTCATTTATAAATAACAGGGTTCATACTCCCATGAAGAAACAGAATTCCAGGACTTTTCCAGGACCTTTCCATGACCTAATCAGATTTTTCAAGGACTTAAATGTACACAATAACTCACACATTTATCTCCCCCAAACAGCTTGAAACTAAATTTTCTATATTTTTGAAAATTGATAATAAAATCAGGCAGGTAGATCTATTTTAACTTGTTCTAAAAAGGGTAACTTAATTATTAGACTCTAGCAAATACCATTTTAGCAATCTCTTTTCTCATAATTAAAAAAATTCCAGGACTTTCAAGCACTTTTAACAAAATTCCAGGACTTTCAAGGCCTTGATTTTTATTTTTAAAATTCAAGGACTTTCCAGGATTTCCAGGACCAGTGCGAACCCTGAAATAAGGAAAATAGACTTGGTGACAAACTATCCCATTGTCTGACACCTCCCTGATGCTATCTCAAACCATTCAGTATTACAGTTATTCATTTTACACATGATACATTATTTTGGTATAATGACTTAATTGTTCTATACAATTTTCGGTCAACACTATATTATAATAATCTTAAAAATAATAAATCTCCATCCACCCAATCAAATGTTTTACTCATACCTATGAAACAAGAAAATGTGGGTTTATTATTTAAAAGTCTGTTGTTTATTATACCAGATACAATGTAAGGAAAAAATATGGTGTGAACGATCTTTTAAAACCATTTTGTTCATCCACTAATATGTCACATATATTGTGACATATATTGACTAATCATAGCAATGCTGTTAGAACGCTACTGTTTTCTGTTACAGATATGGCGCACGCTATATACCATGTATACAGAGCGATAATTATGGGATTGTTCTGTATGATAGCAATTACATTTAAGTAAGCGTTCCGAATAGCTAACTTTTCCCCAGGAAATTTAAAAGGAATACTTGGCCTTCAACGTAAGTTCGTTAGTACATTAATTATAGAGAAATACAGTACTGTCACCAATTTTCTATGTAAACCACGTGAAAATGTGATGTCAGAATCACACTAAAATCTGATCAACATATGACCAGGGTAAGTTGCTTCCTTGGAACAAATCGGTGAAGCAATTCAAGCTCTTTAGAGTAACAAGTGATTCGTCGGCCATCTTGAATTTTGTTGAAAAAATTAGAAAAGAAAAACAATTCTCTTTTTTCTCAGGGCCTCTGAGCATACACAAAAGATAAAATTTGAGCTGTATAACAATATTATCAAACTTGATAATAGCCAAAATGAGCAAAATTGAAATATAAGCTAAACTCCTAAAAAGTAAAAAAAATATATGTTTTTATTATCATAATCACACAAAAAACTAATCAGCACACATCTAGGGTAGGGTTATTCCTTTGTACTAATCCGAGCAGGGGTGTATAGCTATATTACCAAATTTTTATGATAGCCAAAATGAACAAAACTGATATATCCGCTAAAATTCTGAAAAGTAAAAAAAATCGAAGTTTTTATTATCAGAATCCCACTAAAAACTACTCAGCACATGTGCGCGGTAAGGTCTTTCCTTTAAAGAAACATAATACAAATCCAGGAAGCGGTTCAAGCTCTAGTGAGCGACATAGGATTTTGGCGGCCATCTTGGATTTTGCTGAAGAAGCCTAAAAACGCCAAAAAAATTACTGGGCAAATTCCTTAGGGCCAATATGCATACTGCAAATATTTAGAAATAATCCGAGCAGGGGTGTATAGCTGAATTAACAAATTTTGATGATAGCCAAAATGAACAAAACTGAAATATCCGCTAAAATTCTGAAACGTAAAAAAGTCATAGTTTTTATTATCAGAATCACACCAAAAACTAATCAGCACATGTGCAGAGAAGGGTCTTTCCTTTAAACCAAACATGAAACAAATCCATAAAGCGGTTCAAGCTCTAGAGAGCGACATAGGATTTTGGTGGCCATCTTGGATTTTGTTGAAGTAGAAGAAGAAAGTGAAGTGGAAAAACGCCGAAAAAAAAATATACGGGGCAAATTTCCTAGGGTTAATATGCATACTGCAAATATTTAGAAATAATACGAGTAGGGGTGCATGGCTATATTACTAAATTTTGATGATGGTCAAAATGAGCAAAACAGAAATACTCGCAAAAATACTAAAACGTAAAAAAAATCAAAGTTTTTATTATCAAAATCACACCAAAAGCTTGTCAGCTCACGGCCAGGACAAGGTCTTTCCTTTAAACCAAACATGAAACAAATCGATAAAGCGGTTCTATCACTAGCGTGCACCATAGGATTTTGGCGGCCATCTTGGATTTTGTTGAAGAAACTGAAAAACGCAAAAAAAAAATTACCAGGCGAATTCCCCAGTGCCAGTATGCATACAGCAAATATTTGGAAATAATCCGAGAAGGGGTTTTCAAGTGAGAGCAGAAACAAGTGGCGGCGGCGGCGGGCGGACTCAGCAAAAACAATAAGTCTCCACTACCACATAGTGGGTGGAGACTTAATAAATATATTGGCAGACTTGTCTTTTGACAAGATATCGGTGTGGGTAGAAGACACAGCTAAGCTGACCCCTACAAGCGTACAGCGCAAAGCATTAATTTACTATTATAACTACTTCCGTCTTACAAAGATTGGGAAGGTGGCACCAAACAATCAAGTTCACAAGCTGGATAGCAGTGATTATCATGTCCTTGATTATTGCAAACCGGATCCTCTGTTGGCTGCTAATAGCTGACCCTGTTACAGAGAAGGCACCTTGCTGGTGCTCTCAGAGATTGTTGATGTTTATAAGCAACAGGTTGACTTCCTATTGATCTATATAGAAGAGGTACATCAAAAAACACTTAACACTACAAGACAGAATAGCTGCGGCCACCATGTTCCCCCAAGACCAGAACACCTTTCAGATTGTTGTAGACAACATGGAGAACACGTGCAGTGAGTACGCTGGTCTACCTGAGAGACTATTGAATGATCAAGTAAAAATGATATCAGGAACTGGTCCTAACTCCATCAATCCTCACCAATGTGAGCAATGGCTGGACAACCACTTTCAAAAGACAAACTAATCATGAATGTGGAACAGAGAGTGTGTGCGTCGTACTGAACTTCGTCTAAAAATATAGCCTAGATGTAATCATTTTAGTTGCATATAACGTGTAATTGTGGATAACAAGATGGGGCTTTAAATAAACACCATGACTATCAGTTTGAGATTGATTCAGTTTTCAACCAAATTTGAAACTAACTATTGTGTTTCCACCACCGAGCATAAATATTGTGAGCCGGAATCATTTAAGAGTATTTCCAGCAAACATGACACATCGACCAAATGCTGGTTTAATGACTTCGTCTCCTTGGATATGAAAGGGTGTATCTGCCACTTTACAAAGTGGCAGATACACCCTTTCATATCCAAGGGGACGATTCATATACATGTATCATTATTTTTATGCATTTTTTTCAGCTCAGTGGCATTAAATGATTTTGGTTTTTTATTTTAACTGAAGAATATATGACGCTATTGTTATAAAAACATTTATAAATGGTTCACAATAGACTGATAAACAATTTGTCAGTTTTATTAATTTAACCGATTTTATGTTGTTATGTGTTGCCCTATAACAAAAAATAAAAACATGCATTATGAAATGAAGTTTTTGTGAGTAACGACACTAATTTAGGAGGTTGAGCATATTTACATTATTTTATTGTGACACTTATTGATTCTATTCAATATTGCGAAGTAACTATACAAGTATCTATGTCGCAGCAGAGACGAATAAAAAACAGAGATGATTTGGGGGCATAAGATGCGAATTTGGTGTGCAGCTAATAATTTATCAAGCTAATAAGCGGATGTTGCGGGCACCATGCACAGAGGAGTGTCAAATAACGATGTTTGGTAAATTCAGAGCGACATTTGTACAATTTAGTCGGCAGTATATATATCCTAAAAGTCAGTGAATAATAATCAGTGAGTATATTTTATTGGCGATGAAATAAACCGAAAATCAATAAGGGAATCGATGTAGTCAATTTAGATCTGTCGACAGGGCACATTGGAAAAAAAAAATAACGCCAGCCGGCCGCCATAATCAACAGCCTGCGTGATAGAAATTTTACAGGGTGCATACCTAAAGTCTTATATTCTGTTTTGAAGTAGGCCTAATGCTTTAAGTATCTGGCACGGGTTACCATGTATATTACATACATGTATATTGAAGTTAATAATGGTCGCAAGTCGGCATTTTTTTTAATTCCATCAAATTGACATTGAGGGTATATCCCTCGCTGAAACCACACATTTCGTTTAATAGTAGTCATCTATTCTATATGGCACAGTTTTTCCGATAATAAAGTCAATAATGGCCTAAAGTTAGCCATTTTGAATTTGACCCGTCGAGTTGCCATTTTTCAGGGCATATGCATCCTCAAACATTTTGTATATCAAAGTTAATTATGGATGAGGAATTTAAATGTGATCGATTTGAAATTTGATAGCTAGCTGGCACGGTTTGTCAGATATCACGCTTAATAAAGTTAATAATGGCAGACAGTACGTGGGCCATTTTGAATTTGATCGAGCTAGAATTTTTCAGGGCATATCCCTACCTGAAAGCGCACATTTTGTTATGTAGTGATGGTCTAGCTATCTGGCTCAGTTTGTCAGATAACCCGGCATATTAAACTTAATTATGGCCGACAGTCTGCCACTTTGTTTTATTTTATAAGTATTTTTTACTCTACATATGGTGACTATAACGACATTATTGATACCAGAAAAAGATCCTGCGCCACAAAATTAGTGTGAAACGACATATCACATGTACCTATATGACTACTTATGAAAAAGTAGTATTTCACTATTTCAACTAGTGGTCATTTTTTACCTTGGTAGTTTGAAGGTCATAGAAAAAGGTTTTCAAGCTGTGATACCCACATTGCCCATGTTTATATTAACTTATATAATAAAGCTATGTTTATTCTTTGTTGGGCCAGCGTTGTTGTATAGGATTGACATACATCAATCCACCATTGTCAATCCCACAGCAAAAACACGACATGTCTACTCTAGCCCAATGTTTTCCAGTAAAAGCGATGACCCAGCGCTGGGTTCATGTCAATCCACAATCTGAGATGCTTTCCCAACATTAAACAAAGAGTGGTTGTTACAATAGGTCCATTCGAGTGGCTGTTTTCGTCATCGACGTTTTTTCGTCAAAAAGGACAAAGGTCAAAGGTCATTCAACAAAAAATTGACGGGGAATTTTTCCGTCTCGTCTCGTCGACGACGGCAAAAAATTAAACAGCCAATCATGTAGGATAATAACAAAACGAAACAAGAGCACACTCGATAATAGCCCGCCACCGAATTATGATAAAGAAAGTAAAGACGAATGTCATCACGTAAATAACAACCCAAGATATAAATGGTATGTTAAACCAGCCGCTTTTCAAGTTATCGCGCCCACAAGGTCAAATTATGGACGTAAAATAAATGTGAAAAATCGCAATAAGCCGACCATTTTGATTTTTTTACCGGCCATTATTGAGCTTGTCCAAGAACTGCTTATTAGTAACATGCATAACAAACTTGAAGAGGATACTTGTGAAAATGTTGAAGTTATCGCACCTACAAGGTCAAATTATTGACGTAAAATGAGAAAAATCGCAATAAATCGGCCATTTTGAATTTTTTTCAGCCATTATTGAACTTGTCCAAGAACTACTTATTAGTAACATGCATAACAAATTTGAAGAGGATATGTGAAAACTTTTCAAGTTATCGCGCCCACAAGGTCAAATTATTGACGTAAAATGAGAAAAATCACAATAAATCGGCCATTTTTATTTTTTTTCAGCCATTATTGAACTTGTCCAAGAACTACTTATAAGTAACATACATACCAAATTTGAAGAGAATATGTGAAAAACTTTTCAAGTTATCGCGCCCACAGGGTCAAATTATTGACGTAAAATGTGAAAAATCGCAATAAATCGGCCATTTTTTTTTTTTTTCGGCCATTATTGAACTTGTCCAAGAACTACTTATTAGTAACATGCATAAACAATTTGAAGAGGATATGTGAAAAAAATTTCAACTTATCGCGCCCACAAGGTCAAATTATTGACGTAAAATGTGAAAAATCGCAATAAATCGGCCATTTTTTTTTTTTTTCGGCCATTATTGAACTTGTCCGAGAACTGGTCATTAGTAACATGCATAACAAATTTGAAAAGGATACGTGAAAAACTTTTCAAGTTATCGCGCCCACAAGGTCAGATTATTGACGTAAAATGTGAAAAATCGCAATAAGTCGGCCATTTTGAAATTTTTTTCAGCCATTATTGAACTTGTCCGAGAAGTGGTCATTAGTAACATGCAAAACAAATTTGGGAAGGAAACATGAAAAACTTTTCAAGTTATCGCGCCCACAAGTAAATGTTAACGCCGACGCCGCCGAACTTCAATTGCAATAGCCCACCTTTTTTAATTAAAATTAAAAGGCGGGCTAAAAACGTCGACGACGAAAACAACCACTCGAATGGGCCTAATCACTGTGTCTACAAAAAAAACGCAGATCCAATGTTGCTTTTATGCTGGCCGACATTGTACAGGATGGACCAACTATAGTACAATACGGGTTGATTGTCTGTACTGGTCATAATAATACTAGGCATATAATGCCAACCATATAGACCAGTATAGGGGAGACATAATTATATAAACTTGTCTCTTATATGTGCAAAAAACAACAAACTTGACATAGTTTCAAGATCAGGTGTGGTCACGAGACACCAGTTTTTGAGGCCCTATTAAAACGCAGCAATTACAGAAAAGATTCTCAAATCACTGTAGCAGGGCCACCTAGCTGTGCTAGTGTAGCCCTGGGGAGGAGGTTGGACAGACACCTTCCAGAGAAACAGCCTTGTTTCTCCCTCTTCGATGTGACTAGGTGATCACAGTAATGGCCGCCTCGTCCAGTTAAAACCAGTGTATTGACATTAATCACGTGCAGGGCTACGAGCTGCGCGCTTCTTCACATTGCAACATAATGTTATCACCAGGTGGCTCTAGTGTACTGTACATACTATCTCAGTACAATAGAACTTGCTATGAGCAGCCACTCTTATGAGTAACCAACCTCCTATGAGAGGCCACTTGACCATTACCAAAAATGACATTTCCTATGAGCAGCCACCTGCCTGAAAAGGTCACTTTTCCTGTGTAACAAGGGTGGCTGCTCATAGCAGGCTCGACTGTACTCAATCATGATGATCATGTTGTTTTTAGACCATGGGCTGAAAGTCAAACCCCCCTCTTGGTATTTTTGTAGCTTTCAGTCGATAAAGAGCACAAACACAATACCTTTTAACACATCAAACTCTTTAGTTTAGCTTCATTTTAATGATGATTAGCAGCATAAGGACGTGAATAAGGCACACTGATTTATAAAGATGTTGAAAGACGTAAGCTTAAATATTTGAAACCATTGTAATACTGGGACCCTGTGAATGAGTAAATCAAGTAGTTTTCGACAGGAGTTGTGCATCGTGCGATTTGACTTGATCCTTCTGCAAATTCATGTGAGATAAAAAAATGAACAGTAGGTATAGTCACATTTGACAAAAAGTACAATTTTACTATGTAAAAGTTTGAATATTAAATCGAGGTAAAGCTTATCAGTATTATAAAGTCGAATGGTGATCTGTCAGTTTAAAAAAAATGCTCTATATATTTTTTTTCAAATTAACAAATTTAGATGCTATGTCTTGCTTGCTTATGTTGTTAACCCTTTAACCGCCAAATTATTCAATTAGAATTTTCACCCATTTAAAGTTGTGTCTTGCTGACGCGATCCACAACTTCAAGTGAGTGAAAATTATGAAGATTTGACAAAATGGAGATCAACTCTTCTCATATCTTGCTGGTTGATTCACATTTTATCTTTAACATATTTAAAATGGGGTACTTAATGTGCTAATAAAAACCCAAATATATGGGGCACCGGCGGTTAAAGGGTTAATCATTTGCTAAAACAGGTCAGTAAAATATGGTGTCATTTTCTGGCTTTTGAATATGACTGGTATATACCAACAGTCTTCAAATGAAGGTATTATCCAAGGTGTGTCGAGGTATCAGATATGACTTTTTAATTCAAAGTGGATGACATAATAACATAAGATCAAACACGAAGTTAGCTTATTCAGTATACTAAAATAGTAATTATTACAAAATTAGAAAAGTAGATTGAACTCGCAAGACTGGTATCTAATCAAGTTCAACATATCCAATTGTAGATACACCCATGTATAGGCAAAATGAAAATTATTATCCTAGACTAGCAAACAAAACACTGCTGTGTTATAAATAAACGCGGGAGTTATAAATGGACTGTTCTATTAGATATAATAAATTAGATAAAATCCCTGGTAGGATCAACATTGAACATATTTAAAATGATTGCAATGAAGCACCACTAGTGGAAACATATATGAAAAAGAATAATAGCTTTATATCTTTCAATACCATATAAGATAAAATTATCTCATCATAATATAAATTACTAATATGAATATGAAAAATTAAAAATATATATATACTGTAATATACTCTAATTTAGCAGGTATAAATTTGCGCAAAACCAATTTTTGGCCACTTTGAGGTCTTTCAAATTGGCGCAAAATTAATTTTTGGGGTTGATCTTTTTTTTAGCCTGGAGCCATGTAGGTCTAATTGTCTTGCTGTAACGACTGTCATCAACCTTCCCGACTAGTAATCACTATGCCGTAGCGTCTTAAGTAAACATAATGGTATGGTCGCCAATTAACTGGAGGGGGATGATCATTGAGGCTAGTCCCCTTGATACACGCGGCTTATTAACCCTATCAATCCAACAGGTTATCATTTAATTAATTATTATCCCGCTGCTGCAGAAGTCACATCTTTTAAAACCCAGTCCCAAAGTTCTCGAAATTCTAATGTGGTGAACAATATTTGGCGGGAATATGATTTCGCGCTCACGGTCCTTGCGCGAAATGTGCTAGAATTAATTCCACGCGAATTAAAATTATATTACAGTATATATTATGCTGATGCTGACAACGTGATTCCCACTTTTCCACATCAGTACAGGATGTACAGGATTACATAACAAACGTTTTTGCATTTAAACAGTGTTAAAATGTCAACTATGTACATATCGCCAACATAGAAGTAAAGTTGTCTTCACAGCACATTAAATAGCACATCTATATAATGTACCACACTACCTGAGGGGGGGATAAGATATTTACAAAATCACTCTTTCATGACATTGTCTATGTTGTGCCACATTCTACATAGTTATTCAGTAAGTTTCTATCACAAGTACACAGCACTATAATACCTGTAAAATTGTAATGTTCTTTGCAAGCAGATTAATTTCTGCAGTGATACATTTTGTGGAATGTGAAAGTATTTAATTACATTCCACAAACTAGGGACAGCAAAATTTGCAATCTGAATGCAATATAAACCTACGTGATACAGTCATAGCTCCAAGAAATTCAATATAATTAGTGTAATAATTAATTGTATTGCTAACCTATACATACAGGAACCAATTGTCATGCAGCCGCACAATTATCACAAGCAGGTCAATGAACATGCTTGCCTAGTAGTATCATAGATCTAAATGATCATAATTACTATCATAATCATTTGAAAATCTATTTCTTGCATTCAATAACGATTTTACTTCATAATATCACAGCGGGATGACTAATTTTGATTTCACAGCCAGGGGGCAGGATTGTGATCAAGGCTTTCCATAAGTTTCAACTACTACCATGGACCCATGAATAACATATTTTCAACTAATTTTAACCTTTAACTAAAGTTATCTGAATTAAATTTTCACCCACTTGAAGTTGTGCTCGCTACCACAATACTGAACTGAAAGTGGGTGGAAATTACTCTTCTCTGTTTAATTCAACCCTTTAACCGCCAAATTATTTATTCTGACTTTTCACCCACCTGAAGTTGTGTCTCGCTGACGTGATCCACAACTTCAAGTGATTGAAAATTATTCAGATTTGACTAAATGGAGGTCAACTATTTTCAAATATTGCTGACTGATGTCACATTTTATCTTTACCATGTTTAAAAGGTGGTACTTAATGTGCTGATAAAAAATAAAAACTCGAATATATGCGGCACCGGTGGTTAAAGGGTTAAGATCAAACATTGGTAAGTTTGATGTTTGAACACTCAATGACAGTGATTTGATCAGCTAATACAACAGACTTAAAACATTTATACCTGGTTGTGATCAAGAATAAATTTTGAAATATTGCCAGAAAAAGAAATCTTTAAGACGAATTGTGTCTTGAAAGACAAAAAGTAATCATATTGTTGTACTAAAATATTACAAATGAATGAAAAATATCTGTTCATATTTACGGGTAGTTCATGTCAATAGCTTAGTAGTCATATAAATAATCAGGTACAATTTATTCTTTTGTAGGAGCTACAACCCATGATTTGTAAGTTGCTACCCAGCCTATTGGAGTCACCCAGTCAGGAAACTGCTGGATATATTTGTCAAGTTGAATTGACTGGACTAGATGATCAGGGTTGTTGGCGGTGAGGTAATGACCAGACACGGCAGCTGTAATCAGACCTTTTTCAACATTCACTCCAGGATCCGCCTAGCAGCAAAAACAAGACAGTAAACATAGCACATAAATTATGTCATGAATGATAAGACAGTTGTGAAAATGCTTTTAAAAATTCTCGCTCCCTTTATAATACTTTTTTTGCAGGGTATTTCAAATTTCCAGGAACCTTATTTCAATCGTAGAAATCTTGAATCATTACAAGCATTAATTATTGACATGACAAGTTAATCTGAGCAACCTACAGATATCCTAAAATGCACCATCACATTTTAAATACTTCTCATTTTGCTTCACATGGAAGCGTGAGTTTCTGCTGCGATTCCCATTGAATAAAAAATCTAATTATAATAAATACACAATTTCATATGAAAGCTCACAACGTCATTATTTATAAGTATACAATTTTCTCTTAAATTCTTAAAATTTTAAATTTCCAAGGGATGATATGTTATGTAACATTAAGGTTGTCACAGATATAATTTAAGATGTGCTATAAATCAGCCTTCACACTAACCTTTACGTCCAGCCAGAAGTGCCAAGGTTCACCAAGGTGTAATCCGGAAGTATGAGATATAAAGTAATGTTTCCCAGGCATACCTGGTCGTACACGTGTAGGGTTCGGTGGCAAAATACTGTCCGGTTCAAAAGACCAGCGTGTCAAAGAACAACCTTCCCGAGGTAGCAGGTAGACAAGCAGACGACTTGGACCTGTTGTAAAATAATTATCTTAACTAAACTCATCTTCACTGCTTTCCAGGAGCTGGGACCTTCTTATGACTCGATTTGTATTTTTTTTTATTCCCACATCACTCTCTCCTAATCTGCTCTAGTATAACCATACATTGACCCAATAATGGCTTAATGTTGGTCCGCCGTCTACGATGTCGACCCTACATTAACCCAGCATTCGGTCAAACTTTCTTAATTTTATAAAATACTCAAGCATAATATCTCAGGAAATGCTTATTTTGATTTGTTATTTATTACAAGATGGAACAGAGCCGGGCTGTAGTCGGCAATTAGAAAACGCCAAGCAATTCCCAAAGAAGAAGAAATGAGCCCATTGAACCCCTGAATGTAGCTGCTGCAGAAACACAAAGTCTGATTGAGCAGATAGAGACTGATTTCAATTATTAAACTCTCCAGGGTACAAATATACAGACGGTGTATTGTGTTGTCTTATATGTTACCAGCCATGCGAGAAGGTACATATCGGTCCATTTGTTACAACTATTTATAATGTCATTCAAAATTTAATTTCAATGATCGCATAACTAAATTAAAAAGAATAAAAATCTCACAACAAAAAGTAATAAAGATTTTTCAAATATGATTTCAGTTAATAAAACAGAAGGACATGGCTATAAAATCAATTAAAAAAATTAATTTTGAAAATTATGACCTTACGACCCTTTTCGGGCAAGTTAGATATATCATCATAAATATCAGGTAAATATTAGGCTACCGGCAAAATACATACATCCTTGAAACCAAAGAATGTGGTAAGTTATTAATTTCACTCAAATTTTATCTATTTAAATTTAGGAGATAAAAAAATTTGGCGGGAAGTGAATCAGTGGTCACCTATCTCCTATATGAGGTATCATAGTGTATTTTATTGGATGACTTTTATTCAAAATTTGCCAAGGGATTCATAATTGTGTTGAGAGAACTTAAGGGGTAAACCCTTAAAGCACTAAGTTATACAATTTAAATTTTTACTCACGTGAAGTTGTGTCTCACTAGCTTCAAGTGGATGAAAATTACTCATATTCACTTAATTTGAGACTAAACATTTCCAAATCTTGATTGTATAAACACATTCAAAATCGTCGCCTAGGAGCTAAAGGATCCTATCTGCCACTCTAACGAGTGTCAGATAGGATCCTTTAGCTCCGAGGCGACGAAATAGCAGTGATTTATTTGTTAGTAAAACAAATTAAAAATGCCTAGGCTATAGTCTTGATTAGTGGTGAAAGAGTTAAGGGTTCATACCGGAGACATTAAAGCTAATCCTCCATATCATGGGTTCTGCTACTTTTTCATCCACAACCATGGACACTGTGACTTCAGGAGAAGCTGATGGGGCAGCATCTGGTATATAGACAGTATGTCTGCAAACAAACAAAAGTAAATAGTAATCAATTATTTCATTGTATAGTTTTATTTGTATTACCACCTCAAATTTGAATAACAAATACTGCCAAGAACATGCACAGACCACCCTCAATATAATAAATACAGCCAGGATTGTGATTTTGGCAATGTTGGCCTCTCATTAACACAATTATTGTATGTATGACAAGGCAATACTTTTTCTTCATATCTATAGAATAGACTTAATATAATCAAATATAAAGAACAAGTATTGGTAATCAGTTGGTATGTATCGAACCACAAAATCCCCCCACAATTAACTGCCACATTTGCCTTTCAGCTAAGTTTGTGAAAGGCCCAATGTTTGCGGTGTATAGAGGGATGACTGTATGGACCTGAATGCATTCAGTGAAAAACATGGCAAAATACTGTATTTTTTCCACAAATAGCCCAGAGTGGAAAGGGTTCAATAAACAGACTATATAATGTTGCCTTTAGAAGCACATTTAGACGTCAGAATCTGACGTCTAAAGTCGATTCACAATTCCCACCACACAATGAATAAAACATTAAGTGTAATCAGGTAATATTATATATCAAAAGGAAAGCTTAGAACATACTTCTCTCGACGAGTTGTATCATTTTCTGTGAAAATATTATTTCTTTTAATATCATCGATGACGACTATATACGTCGCCAACAGATGAAGGGTTGATCTGCAGACAAGAAAGCAACACTCACCCTACCATCGGAAGCAGCGGCAAAAGCCAAGGATAGCCACAGTATGGCTGGTCGTGATCACAGGCGGCATCACGAGCTTCCCTCAGAATAGGCATGGCTGACGCAAGTGATTTGATGCCATAGCGGTCCAGTGGAACACTCCACATGCCAGAGTCGGTGTGTATCACTTCACCCGATACATCATGGTGTGTCCTCTGTATATGCTGTAAACAAAACAGTTTAGTCTCTATGACATTGATGTTAAACACAGATGTGTTTTCTATTTTGTAATAGGACTTTTACGACAAGATAAAACAAGAGGCCTGAAGTCCTATATCACCCCGCCATAAATTAGGTTAGACTTTTTGCGGTCACAAATATCTAAAAAATCAATTTGTGGTGGCCATTTTAAATTTCAGTAAAATCACATGCACATTTAGAGATGGTGGGTAATGTGATTGTACAATGTGAATTATTACCGACTTCAATTTTTCGGTTTTTGCGTCCACAAAAAATATGAAATTTATCCATGGTGGTCATTTTGAATTTCAGTAAAACCTTCAGTAAACCACTTGCACATCCCCATATCGTGGGGAATGTATAGTAAAATTTAAATAATTTCAGACTTTTGGAGTTTCCCCGCCCACAAAAAAAATTGGAATTGACCTATGGCGGCCATTTTGAATTTTGGTAGCATCTTTGAAAAAAATCACTTGCACATCCCCATGTGGCTAGGAATGTGATGCTAAAATTAAAAAAAAAATTGACCAAACAATTTTTTAGAGTTTTTGCGCCCCCCCCAAAAAATTAAAGTTGATCTTTGGCGGCCATTTTGAATTTCAGTAAAATCTTGATAAAGTCATGTGCACATCTCCAGATCATGGGGAATGTGATAGTAAAATTTGAATTATTTCTGCTTTAAGTTTTTGCGCCATTCAAAATTTTGAGAATTGACCTCTGGCGGCCATTTTGAATTTTGGTAGCATCTCCAAAAATTCACTTGCACATCCCCATGCTGTTAGGAATGTCATGTTAAAATTTCTAAAAAAATTGACCAGTAGTTTTTGAGTTTTTGCGCCCACAAGAAAATGTGACGCCAGACGGAATCCTGGTGCAACTAAAATCCCCCTTCCCCTACGGGAGGGGGGATAAAAAATTGTAATAAAAGTATGTACATTTACTGACATACTATGTAACTAACATATTATTTTATAAATCGCAGAAATCTTTATGGTCACTTGACAAAGTGGATTGCGGGGGCGAGACACAATTTCAGAAAATTTAAAACATTAGAGCTCTTAAGGCTTGAACCCAAACATATTACAAACTTAATAAACGAATAAAAATGAACAAAAAATAATAACTGACAATAGAGGACGAAAATGGTTTACCATGTAACACTCTTAATGAATTTTCAAGCAGATTAATCCATGTAATGTATCATATGTTTCAGATCCCATACACAAAAGAAGTAGCTAAAAGTTAGACCATGACCTGAATTTAATGGTATTAATGGGAATTTTATAGATAATTGTTATGAAGCAGACACTCCCTTCTCATTTGATTTGTAACTGGAAAAAAATAGAGAGCATGCTGTCACTCGATATCACTAGTAGGATCAGGCTCCTTGTGAGTAGTAAACGGGAAAACCACATACATGAATGAAGTGTCTCTGTTGGGTGGGGCTGGAGATGTCAGCATGATATGGAAAGCCTAGTGGTGTTAATAAAGCTAGCAGTAAGCTGATTAACCAAACCACAACCAGGACACGCAGAACATACCCAACTTGACGAGTTACATAAACCAAGTTGATCTGAAACACATAATCAAGTGTTTAACAATTAGGTACAGTTTTATATTAAATTCACAAAATTCTATTTGACAAAGAGAACTGCTCAAACAGAAGAGAGAAACTGAAAATATAACTTATATTGTGATGTTACCCCCTTCCAATTTTATCCTTAATAGTGCTTATAATTGTAGTGTGAAATGACGAAATGGAGACAAAATCAGTCGTAATTTGTAATATATTGAACACCCAATATAGAACCATAATCTAAGTGTCAAAATTTGATGTACCAGTACTTTCATATTAGACTATAAACTCATTTGTTTTGTAACTACAGCATTCACTCATTATATCATGAAAACATGATACAGTATTTAAAATACAAATGTGTACGTGTACTAGTTATAGCATTTCAAAGTACATAGGAGCAACTAATAAAGTATACATACATGATATGTTGAGACAACAGAGACCAGTACAGAAATCAGAACGCCAACAAAAATATCAGGAATAACATCTGACCCGGCTCTCCCCATTATAGGAATGAACATCAATAACACAGCATAACCAAGGTATGCAAAAATCAGACTTGGCAGCAGACCACCCAAAAGATGTAGCATCAAGAACATGCCATGTTGATCTGAATGCAAGTGTAGAAAAAAGACAAATTACTTACACACGCTCATGGCAGCACACACAAATTATATGAAAATGTACATCACATCTGTTTTGTGTCAACAAAATTTATTTTTCATTTATTTGAAGCTGAAAGTCAGAATATAATAAAAGATTCAAAGGTTTGATAAAAGTAGCAAAATAGGAAATCTGAAAAAAAAACCAGTACAGAATGAAAATATTATAATCACCAGTATGAAAAGCAATTCAAATAATAAAGACAAAATGTATATTTTTGTCATCCATAAAATATTGTGTACATAGTAAATTGTACCATCCATTGAAACACATTACCTTTTGGTTTTGTTGCTGTCAATTTCTGGCCCAAATCACTCACAGCCATTGGGAAAAATAGCCAAAGCATCAGCAGGTATGATGAACATATACCCCTCCAAGTCAAAGGTGCCAATAAAAGAGCAATCAACAATCTTGCAGAATCAACTTGTACTGCTTGTATATTCCAAGCATCAACCTTAAAAATCAGATAGCATTGCATTCACTTGCATTTATTTTTAAATTGAAGCTCTGGTTAAATGGTCATTACAAACTAGAATTACAAATGCAATTTCCAGCTGCGAAAGACAAAAAAAAATTCTATGAAAAGTAAACATCCCAAAATAAATAAATAATTTTATTACCTGAGAATATACCTAAAAACATCATGCCTATTTGAGTGGCATTTTATTGAATTTGTAATTGCTTAAAACTGTATACCGCATTATGCTGTGTATAAGTCTCGATCTTTTTCATTTTTGGGGCGGTGTTGGCCCTGTGTGATTTATGCACAGGTGTGACATATCTATGTTTATTGCCAGTCAAACTGACTGCCGATATCATCACCATTGAAATGAGCTAACATATATATATATAGTTTTACCAGGACAGATAAGTTTTGAGTACTTACTATGAGAGGCCATACAAACGAGCAAGTCGTTTATCAGAACTTGGTCTTTGGATAAGCTGATTACAAGGATATCAGACTATGACATTAATCAACATAATCAACATAATCTAATTAGTGCTATGGAGCACTATTAAAAAAAAATAATCCTCTTAGATAATCTCACCTGTTTATTTAATAACCATCGCTTGGCCATTTGATGAATCCCTATTTGAACAAATAAAGCAGGAATAGCGTAGAGACAAGGAGCAAGCCAGTTTGTAGTGTACCATGACATAGGTCGGCCTAGAATTTCTAAGCTATAACCTAATGCTGCACAGAACAGGATGGCAAATAACCATGCTGCTACATTAATCAGCATGCACTTCACCAGCAGCTTCCTGTAAGTGAGGCCCATCATACCTAAAACAAATTGCAGTGATATCATGTAGAAATACAAAGTTTCATCACAGAGTAATATCATTTACATACATGTATAACTAACTATGCACACTATCAAATAACACTGTTCCTTATATTTCCATTTCCAGTTGAGGATCTTATTAGCTTGTCTATTTTCAGAGAGTTAAAAAGGTATGATACCTGTTAGTAGCCTACTTGACAAATTAATTGCATTTCCATGTTGTATGACTTATAATATTCATGTCAAATTTTCACACTTATGTAGCTATCAGCCGCTTGAATTTGTAGGCAAAAAACAAAAAAATTGTAAATTTAGTATTTTCCCTAAAATTCACAAACCCAACATTTTTGTGAATAATTTCAAAAGCATGAGAAGTTAAATAGGAGAGTGGATAAGTGATAAATGTCTGGTGACCATATGTTTGGTCACAAACCCCTCAACACTTGTACTGCTAGGCCTGTATACATCCATATATATACCAATAAATTAAAATTAGATGCTGCTGAAATTGATAAAATGTGTTGCAGTATATACACAGGTAAGCTATTGTTCTGCTAAATTGTTTCAATTGTATTTTTCGTTATTTGGAGCTGGAAATGCTCACGCAATTTCCAACTCCAAATTACGAAAAATATTAATTTTTTTTTGAAAAATATACACCTTCTGAATTGAGTTATTTGACTTTAGAACTGAACATCTACCACAAACTATATTATCCATTTCAGTGACATATTATTTGGCTTCAAATATGCTTAAAACCGTCTATATATGGGTGTAGCAGGACAAGGGCTAATAAATAATAATTGACTTTGGAAGGTGTCTTTTTTTTTCAGAAAGAAAAATATATTTCATTTGAAACTGGAAATTACATTAGCAGTTGCAAGCTTCAAATGACTAAATTATTCAAAAAAAATTAGCAGGACAAGGGTTAAGTATTGATATATGCATCAGTGGAAAAAGTTTGACCTTGCTTTCTGTTTCCGAGGATCACTTTTCTGACGACACCCATGAACACAACGAGCGCTGTCACAGTGTTGATGATGACACCAATCCTGGCTGGATAGTTTATCATAATAAGACCTACGATATCAAAGTATACCTGCTGTCCATGTCGATATTCACCAGGCTTTACCAAAAATGATGAATTCCCTATAGCTCTAACAAGTGCCAACAGATTATCACCTGTAACATGTGTAAGTAGGCTGCATATAGATGAAAATCAAAAATGAGAAAAATCAGTAAAACAAGTAAAATTTATTTTAAATACATCTAAACATATGTGAGCCACTCTGATATTACCTGCATAGTACTTATGAAGACACAGAATCAAATTATGGAACATTGGTTTGTCATTTATTTGAAAAAATAACACATGCTTTAGTCATATGTTAGTGTGAGATTCTCTTATCCATAGCTACAAATAAATGATTAGCAGGTGAGCATATGTATATATGTATCAATATACAATGTATAGTTATCTGTAGTTATCCCTTATAGCACAAATCGTTACTACACGAGTCGGATATAACACGATGCAACCATGGATCCCAAAATTTTACACTGTCTTTTTTACCATTTTTCTGGAAAGATTATAAACATTTCAACATCCGATTAAGCATGAAATTTACAGCTACATGTAACTTCATATGTTAATCTAGCGCTGATCGGCCTAGCGGAGCGAGTTGCCTGAACCACGGCTATATTGTGCTATAACAGGGTTCTAACCAGCCTGAAATGTCAGCGTATCGGTCGAGGCGCCAGCGGAGACTTTAAAAATCGGCGAGGGAAAATTTGTAGATACTAGCTCCTCTGAGATGCATCCTAAAGCATTTCCATCCACTTTGATACATGGCTCCCACGGGTCCTTGAAAACGGGGAAAGTCCGTGAATAGGAAAAAATGAAATATGGGACTCGAAAATTCCTTCATTTTTTTGGTAAAATATAAATAAACCATGAAAAATCTGGGATTTTACATCAACCTGTGATGTTTTGCTGTTGATCGCGTCACTCGGTGGCAACAGTGATTAAAGAAAGGAAAAAGCCACACTTGAAAAAGCTTGACATCTGTCTCATCTATATATAGATTCAATGTTTTTTATAGACTTACTTTGCAGACAAACCACGGCACAGCCGCTATTAATTAGAAATACATAATCGCCAGATACACGGCAATAACTTGTGTGTGCATGCACCTTTCGTTATACTTATACATTCTATAGCATTTAAAGCTAATAATAGGGGCCTACATGTATGCCTACATGTATATTTTTACACATCTCCATATCAGTATTAGAGATACACTGTCTAAATTATTTCTAGGTCTAGGTTGTATCATATAGAGGAGGTGGTAGATAAATTTTATTATGGTGCAAGTAGTTCACACAATATATAAACCCTAATAGGCAAAGCATCGTAGATGATATTATGCCAGCTCCGCTGCAACCCAGGTATGAGCCTATGTCGCATCTGAAATTTGGCAATCCGCCAATGGCGGTCGCGGTATTCAGCACTGCTAAACAGCCCCAGCGTGGCTAAAGGTTTCAGACTGACCCCGTGCAAAATCGTGGGACATTTCTTTGGACGGTCATAACTAAGATCAGGGTTCTAACCAGCCTGAAATGTCAACGTATCGGTCGAGGCGCCAGCGGAGACTTTAAAAATCGGCGAGGGGTCAGGGGGCCGCCTAGGCCCCTGGAAAATTTGTAGATACTAGCTCCTCTGAGATGCATCCTAAAGCATTTCCATCCACTTTGATACATGGCTCCCACGGGTCCTTGAAAACTGGGAAAGTCTGTGAATAGGAGAAAATGAAATATGGGACTTGAAAATTCCTTGATTTTTTTGGTAAAATATAAATAAACCATGAAAAATCTGGGATTTCACATCAACCTGTGATGTTTTGCTGTTGATCGCGTCACTCGGTGGCAACAGTGATTAAATAAAGGAAAAAGCCACACTTGAAAAAGCTTGACATCTGTCTCATCTATATATAGATTCAATGTTTTTTTATAGACTTACTTTGCAGACAAACCACGGCACAGCCGCTATTAATTAGAAATCCATAATCGCCAGATACACGGCAATAACTTGTGTGTGCATGCACCTTTCGTTATACTTATACATTCTATAGCATTTAAAGCTAGTAATAGGGGCCTACATGTATGCCTACATGTATATTTTTACACATCTCCATATCAGTATTAGAGATACACTGTCTAAATTATTTCTAGGTCTAGGTTGTATCATATAGAGGAGGTGGTAGATAAATTTTATTATGGTGCAAATAGTTCACACAATATATAAACCCTAATAGGCAAAGCATCGTAGATGATATTATGCCAGCTCCGCTGCAACCCAGGTATGAGCCTATGTCGCATCTGAAATTTGGCAATCCGCCAATGGCGGTCGCGGTATTCAGCACTGCTAAACAGCCCCAGCGTGGCTAAAGGTTTCAGCCACAGACTGACCCCGTGCAAAATCGTGGGACATTTCTTTGGACGGTCATAACTAAGATTTAGCCTTGAATAATCAGGTCTAAAATAATGTTTTTTAGAATCAGTAGCATTTTAGCAACGAGATCGCATGCTGGGCTTATTTTTCGCACAGTTAATAAAACATTATGGACATTATTTGTGGTTTGGGGTCGAGATCGCTCTCAGTCACCGCCATGTTGAAAAAACGTTGATTTTTTCGGGTGAAAAAATACAGCAATCCACGGCCTCAATGAGGACGTCACGGCTACTGCTTAACCAACATACAGGAGTCGCTGCACAAATGATGTGTTAGGCCTAATGCTGGCCGGCTCTCTGCGAAGTCGGCGCATCATCAGGCAAGCATTGCGTCAGCGCCTCGTGTTTGCTGGGACACGGCAGCCTCGTAATTTTCAAATGGATTAAGAAAAGAAGGATTATTTCCAGAGTATCGGCAGCGTGTCGCTCTTTATCCAGCGTATCGGCAGCGTGTCGGCGATACTGGTAGCGTAGCGGCAGCGAAACTTGGCCCGACACGCTAAAAGGGCTTGGTTAGAACCCTGCTATAAATAGCAGCAATCATTCATGCTTGGCGCTTGTCAAAACCATGCACGGCTGTCATCACGTTTTAATTTGTTTGCTGTAAACAAGACAGTGTCTGTTTGACATCCGAGAGGTCAACCGGAAAAAAGGCATATTTATATATAAATGAAACGAGTTGTGAGCATTGACCCAGTGTTGGGCCAACGTCTTGTTCATAATGCAAACCTATAGGGTTAGGCCGGCATTGAACCAGCGCTGTGGTCCCATTGCAGGACAAGGGCGGTCAGTGATTGTTTGGAGATGGGTCAAAGTACAGGTACATCTGTAGCATAATAGCAGGAAGGGTGGTCTTCGACACAATCGTTGGTGCGACGCTGGGCCAGCATCTGGAGATGGTGGACCAGCGTTGTACCAAGACGGGACACCGAAGCATTAATGTGGGTTGTATTCAGATAGTACAATAATTGGGCCAACACTGTGTCTTGCTTGTTGTAGTTTACAGTGATTATGACTTGGCTTAAGAGCGGTAACTGGTTACTGAGTCGTGGCTAGTTACCGCTTTTTGCCTGGTGATAGTGGAGACTCTCTCTGAGCGTTGCTGGCTTTGTGGGTGACCATGTGGGTGGACGCAGGCCATTGATTCGCTCAGGCGAGAGTCAACAAATTCATTCAGCTTATAGTGTGAGGCCGAGGGGATTGGAGTCACTGCTAAAGTCAAAACCCTAGCTGAGAGGGTCGTTTTCATTTACTTGTACATATTTTAAAGCAGCTGTCTGTCTTTTGTGTCTTAATAAAGTGTATCCAGCTTAAAGTAATATGGACTCTTGACTTGCGTCTCTGCCAAACTCCGAAAGTCATCATGAATCCCCATGACTTTTAACAGTGCTCAGGCACCGTCGCCGGTAATGCACATGTCAGCAGCCTTTTAGTAGTATCTCATTCAGTATCTGAGCACGATTCTGCACGAATTCAATTTAAATACTTTTTAGGGCCTATAACACAAATCGTGTAATAGAATAATATAAAACAAATATGACGGGCACAATGCAACTACATAAATAAGTTAATGCAGCGTGTTTAAATCGTGTCATAATAAAATATTATAACACAAATACGACAGGCACAATTTTATCTTAGTAATCTAATTATTCAATAAAATTAATTTATTTCAGCAGGATTAACAGTAAAACATGTTTTTTTTCTGAATCGTGTTATAAAATAGGTCAACGGCCGGAGGTGATGACATGTTGATCGTTTGATGATTGCTTTTTCTGCACAACTCACAATTGTGTCGCTGTTAGCGCTTTAACTGTCAAGCAGCGTTTTTGTTTATATTGGCAAGGTGTTATGTTTGCGACAATACTGTAGAGCACATCATGTTTCCTGACGAACAGTACACTTTTTAAAACTACATAGGGACAAGATGCTTAGAGCCCTTTCATTTGATTTGGTTAACACTTGATTTATATTAATCTGCGTGTTTGTATTTCCCTGATTATTTTATATAAACATAAATCTAATATGAACTCGATCTCCTGGGACCTAAACATTTATCGGCCATTGGCGGGTGGTTATACAATGCTTGGCGCCGCTAGTAAAATAAAAGGGTGGCTGGATGAGTGTGTCAACCATATCAAGCCTATAGGCTTGGTAGTTGTCCTATAAATAACATAACATCATTGTTATGATGTTTTATTACACGATTGGAAAAAACATAATATTTGTGTTGTAGTTTTTTATTGCACGATATAATAAATTAAAAAGACATTGTGTTCTTGTTTTATTGTTGTATTACACGAATAAGAAACATGTAGGGCCTAAGGGAATATCGTGCTTGTGTTGTGATGTTTCATTGTCCGATTTCAAAACATCACTATATCATGTTTGGCCTATAATGCTTTATTATATCATTTGAATAAAGCTGTCATTTTGTTAAATATTTTTTTTAATTATTTAAGCATAATAGATTTAATGGTGACCGTATCAGCACCGTCAGTATGGATTGTTCACCGACCGGGCTGATTGACAGGAATGTTCAAACACTTATTGGTCAACAATCCCCCCTCCTCATCTCAGCGGCGGGTAGAGCTGTCAGTATGGTTGACAGGTCAGTGTTTAATCTAGAATTCAGAAGGGGCATGGCACCACCGATCATTGGGGGCACCTTATCATGCCCGCCGGCCACCCAGCTGACTCAGTTGGGCATTTCCAGCATCCCCCCTCCCGAATTAAGGGTACAAACAGAATCAGTTAGGTATGTAGATCTCTCCAGTTATCACCACTATGTACACAAGCCAATATCAGGTATTGCGTCATAGGTGTGAACGCGAGCCATCAGTGATCGAGGTGTTTTCCTCTGTGACAATGGCCTGGGTGGATTAAATATGACGTAACAACAGTTCCATGAGGCACTTTACTGTCTGAATATTAGAAGGGCAACATGGCGCACCTGAAGGGCAACATGGCGCACATGAAGGGCAACATGGCGCTCACAAAAGGCAACATAGCGCTGCGCCATGTTAGAAATGGCTAGATGAAACACTGCAGGTATTGTGTGATCTCACGTTGAGAGTGATATTTCACGAGACAAGCACAACTCTACCCACAGATTGATGACATAAGCAAACAATGCACATGACACAGCCTCATTTACAAAGCCTTACTCTGGTGTTGTGAGTTCCGTATTCCCTGATTCAATTAATTTAACTACTACTGTTTACAATTCAAATTCAACCAATTCAATTTTTTATTACTTACATATAATAATTAATATAACTTCTAAACTCTGATATTCGTCCAGTAAATAACATTATGCTAGGATTGCTATGACCGTATCCCACTAAAGCCAATACCTGTCATATCCACCTATTACTAGTTCAAATCAGGCCATTTTGTTTAGCACGATTGGCTTATAACATGAATCGTAATATTTGATCACATCAAACGTGATATAACGAATAACTACTGTATGCTTATTTTATCCAAAATTTCTTTACACTTCCCGGTTAATCTACCAAGGCGGTTTGTGTTTTATGGCAAAATAAGGCTTGTTCAACATTATTAGAGCTCTAAACTATAACAATTATTATTTTACTCACTTGAGGGTGTGTCTTGCTACAAAGACCCACAACTTTCAGTGCCTAAAATATTTGTATTGATGAATTGAATGCACATGGTATAACACTGGCAGTGACATATAAAAAGATATATTTCACATTGAACAACTTGTCCTGCTACGCCCATGGATATAAGGTTTCAAACATGTTTTTGATCGATAGAAATATCACTAAAATTGATAAAATAGTTTTTGGTACATCTTTAGTTAATCCTATAGTTTAATATAAGAGATGCTTATTTTTCATAAATAAAAATATTTTTCATCATATAAAGCTGGAAATTGTGTTAGCAATTACAACTTCAAATGACGAAAAATACAATTGAAACAAATCAGCAGGACAAAGGTAAACAAGAGCGCTGACGACAACGATATCCCCCGTCAATAATTAAACTTAAAGAATGATTCAGCTGCAAAACGCGCATGCCTGGAACGGTCAAGTGTAGGCCAACAGTAGCCTATTGAGTACGGATTGACGGCATTAATATAGCCACTGAACTGATTACAAGATACTATACTTAAAGGTGTAGTCAACTGTTAAAATTCGCGGGACAAGGGTCCCCCAGAAGGCAATAGTGCCCGTGGGTAGGTCAAGTCCCTATTCCATAATAATACTAAATATGCGTTTCATACCCAAAGCCTCATTAAGAGCAAGTTCTCAAATCACAGCAAGTTTATAATTCAAAGCTCTTGGCCCTTACCCCTGCTGGGTCACTTGCTTGCAAACAAACTGACTGTATTACTGCGGGGATGTTGAAACTGCTTGAACCAAGCTTGTATTGACATGCCCAGTAAACACAAAACATTTGTATGACTTTATGCAATGTTGGACCAACGTCGAAGACATTGGGCCGACGTTTTATAAATGTTATACAAATGTCTTGTGTTTGCTGGGCAGGAGGACTTTCTCTCAAACATTGTACATTTATTCAATGTTGGTTCAATGTTGGGCCAGCGTCGCAGACGTTAGCCTAGCATTAAAACAGCATTGGATCGATGTGCCGTCAATCTGTACTCAATAGGCTACTGTTGGCCTACACTTGACCGTCCCAGGCATGCGCGTTTTGCAGTTGAATCATTCTTTAAACGGGACATTGATCCAATGCTGTTTTAATGCTAGACCAACGTTGACCCTGACGCTGACCCAGCATTGAACCAACATTGAATAAATGTACAATGTTTGAGAGAAAGTCCTCCTGCCCAGCAAACACAAGACATTTGTATAACATTTATACAACATCGGCCCAACGTTGGTCCAGCATTGCATAAAGTCATACAAATATTTTGTATTTACTGGGCATGTCAATACAAACTTGGGTCAAGCAGTTTCAACATCCCCGCAGTAATACAGTCAGTTTGTTTGCAAGCCAGCGACTTTAAATGATCCTAATCAGTATCCAAATAATGGTCTACCTATCTGGCATGGTTTACCCGATATCAGGCCAATCGAGTTAACTAATAGCTGATTTACAGTCATTTTGAATTTGATATAAATTAGTTAAAAACTTAGGGTGCATCCTCCCCCGAAACCTCAAATTTTGTTTTATAGTAATGGACTAACATATCTAACACAGTTTGCAAAGTATTGGGCATGTGAAAGTAAATAATGGCCGATAGGGGGCCATTTTGAATTTGATAGAGTCAGAATTTTTCAAGATGCATCCTCAGCTGAAAACTCACATTTCATTCTATAGTAATCGTCTAGCTATGTAGCACGGTTTACCAAATATCGGCCATGTGAAAGTGAATAATGGCCTAAAGGCGGCCATTTTGAATTTGATCAAGTCAAAATTTTCCAAGATGCATCCTCAGCTGAAATCTCACATTTCATTCTATAGTAATGGTCTAGCCATCTAGCACGGTTTACCAAATATCGCCCATGTGAAAGTGAATAATGGCCGATAGGAGGCCATTTTGAATTTGATCAAGTCAAAATTTTTCAAGATGCATCCTCTCCTGAAATCTCACATTTTGTTTTATAGTAATGGACTAGCCATCTAGTACGGTTACTAAAACCGGCTATGTGAAAGTGAATAATGGCCGATAGGCGGCCATTTTGAATTTGATCGAGTCAATTTTTTTCAAGATGCATCTTCTCTTGTAATCTCACATTTTGTTTTATAGTAATGGTCCAGCTATCTAACACGGTTTACCAAATATCAGCAATGTGAAAGTAAATAGTGGCTGATAGGCGGCCATTTTGAATTTGAGTCGAAAGTTTTTAAAAGGCATCCTCTCTCGAAACGTCACATTTTGTTTTATAGTAATGGTCTAGCTATCTAGCACGGTTTACCTGATATCAGGCCTATCGAGGTAAATAATGCTGATTGTCGGCCATTTTGAATTCGAAAGTTAAAAATTTTCAGGGTGCATCCTCCCCCGAAAACTCACACTTTGTTTTATAGTAATCAGGTAATGGTCTAGCCATCTAGCACGGTTTACCAAATATCAGCCATGTGAAAATGAATAATGGCCGAAAAGGCGGCCATTTTAAATTTGATCAAGTCAATTTTTTTCAAGATGCATCCTCATCTGAAATCTCACATTTCGTTTTGCAGTAATGGTCTAGCCATCTAGCACGGTTGACCAAATAACGGCCATGTGAAAGTGACTAATGGCCGATAAGCGGCCATTTTGAATTTTATCGAGTCGAATTTTTTCAAGATGCATCCTCTCCTGAAATCACACATTTTGTTTTATAGTAATGGTCTAGCCATCTAGCACGGTTTACCAAATAACAGCCATGTGAAAGTGAATAATGGCCGATTGGCGGCCATTTTGAACTTTGACAAAATGAATTTTTTCAAAATACATCCTCTCCTGAAGCCTTACAATTTGTTTTATAGTAATGGTGTAGATATCTTGAGCGGTTTTCATGATATTCCACAATATCAGGCCTGTCAAGGTGAATAATGGCTGATAGGCGGCCATTTTGAATTTTATCAACTTCAAATTTTTCAGGATGCATCCTCTCCTCAAACCTTACAATTTATTTGATATTAATGGTGTAGCTATCTTGAGCGGTTTTCATGATATTCCGCAATATCAGGCCTGTCGAGGTGAATAATGGCCAATAGGCGGCCATTTTTAATTTTTATCGACTTGAAATTTTTCAAGATGCATCCTCTCCTGAAACCTCACAATTTTTTTTATAGTAATGGTGTAGCTATCTTGAGCGGTTTTCATGATATTCCGCAAAATCTTTCAGTCGGATTTACCGATGTTATAAATTAGGTCAAAGTGCTGGGTCAACTTCAAGGTCAAGGTCCAAAAACCTGAAAAGGCACAACTAGGGACCTTAGAGAACATGTATGTGCAATATGACTGTCATCGGCCCAGTACTTTTCGAGATCTGCTCCGGAAACGAAGTGCGCGTCAAAACGTCTAAATAGGTCATAGTTCTGAACCAGAAGTAGGTCAAAGTTCAAATACCCCAAAAGGCACAACTAGACCCCCTAGGGGTGTTGTGTGTAAAATTTGAAGACAATCGGACAAGTACTTTCAGAGATATGCTCCCGAAACGAATTGTTTACGGACGGCCCAACGGCCCAACGCCGTAACATCATCATTTTCTCCTCTGCAACCTTGCGTATTGAATTCAGATTTAAAATATTTTAACCCGTCCATTAGCCACCTGGAAGTAACCCACATACCAAAAATTGTCATCCTAGCTTATTTTCTCACAAAGTTATAGGCAAAAAAAGAGGCCAAAAAAAACCGGAGGTAGAATCCATAGCTCCCTTCGCTCACCTACGGTGACGGCGGGAGCTAAAAATGTCTAAAACGTTTGTGTGCTTGAATGAATTGTTTCTTTCACAAGCATTTGCTCTTATTATAAATTCTGAATGTACTTAAACATTGTGATACATGACTGTTGTAACTCTCACAAAACTTGTACTAAATCGATAAATTTGGAGCATATAAGTTGCCTGTGCCAAATATTTTTTTCATCAACAACAAAAATGTGTATTGAAAAACCCTGATACTTAGAAAAAAGTTATTTGATTGCCATTAACAAACAATTTACTTTTCTTGGAAACAATGACGAAATATTGTATATTACCGCCTCTTTGTATACATCCTGGTGGTATGCGGTCAGCAGTATCATATGGTGTATGGTAAACAAAGCCATTGGTAATATAGGCAATGTCAAGACCTGAATAAAATAGATCATTTTTATGTTAACTACGTCATTACTGCTATTAACCAATTTGTTTTTTAACATTCCCACAATCAGACAGATGCAATGAGCTTTTGTAGAATATTATAATTAAACCCAAATATATTGACAAATGTGAGTGAAACGAAATATGTAGTATAGTAGCAGAATAATAATTAAAGCGACTCAATCAGGCTGAAATCATTAATTTCAGAAATGCATCTAAAATCAGTTTTGCTCGAAAATTGATACCCAAAATTAAAGTTTATTACAGTATTATAAAACAGCCCTCATCCTTGAGTAATCCATATGAAGACGGCTGTGGTATTATGGAACAGCCCTCATTCTCAAACTTGACAGAGTTATGGAGTCGTTGGATCAGTTGAATATAAGTGGGCAGTCTATTGAATATTAGGTAGTGCATTGTGCTTTCTATGTTTTTTAAAAAACAACTTTGGTGATTATTATTATGGAACAGCCGTATCTTTGAACTGTCAAACTTGCTGGAGCAATGGGGTAGTCGGACCTATGTTTTTTTAGATCGTGTAAATATTAGTAAGTGTATCACACTTGTAAACAAGGAAATTATGTGCCCAGACGCAAAGACATACGAACACACAGACGAAGGGCAATTCTAAGATCCTTGCCCTTCTCTGAAAGGTAAATTATGCAACTTCCATACAAACCTGGTAATCCACCAAAGTCTCTGTAGATGCGATAGTCAGTATCGGATGGAATAATACCACTGGCAAACAGTTCTTGACCAACCACAGCAGCCGATGGATGAGGCACATGATTTGAGTACAGATTCACCAGCCAGGGATGGTTTGGACCTAAATTCAGTATCAATGACAGATGCATGTTAACCCTTACAGCGCGGGAACCGACTGTAGACGTCAGATTCTGACGACTAAAGTCTATCTGCACTGTAGAAGTAAAAATATTTCTAATATCCGTAGATCCATAACATAGGTATTCAAATAAATTGGAAAGAGCTAGCGAAGACATTTATGATGATTTCAAATTGAAGCAAGAGCACTGATGCTAACAATATCCCCCGCCATTAATTATAGTCAATAATGACATCAAAGTCAAAGGTTAAAAATAGGTCAAAGGTCACAATCCCCATAAGGCACATCTACACCCCCTGAGGGATGTGTGTGGCAATATCAAAACAATCCAGCAAACACTTTTCGAGCTATCGTCCGGAAAATGAGCTTATCAACTGCCATCAATTAAAGTCAATAATGGCCTCAAAATTGAAGATCAACAATTAGGTCAAAGATCATAACCCCCAAAAAGCACATCTACACCCCCTAAGAGATGTGTGTATGCAATATGAAAGCGATCGGCTAACGGTTTCAGAGATATCGTCTGGAATCGAAACACGGACGGACAGACGACCGGCCAGACATGGTGATGACAATATCCCTTGCCCCTACTTTGTGGGAGGGGGATAAAAAACCTCATTTGGTTGCGATGTTTTTTACAAAATTGTTTCAGCGCTTTACGGGTCAACCCTTGTGCTGCTGGAACCGTATATATTTGGTTTCAAGCTATTTTAAAACCAAATAAAATTACGCTGAAATTGACAATGTAAAAGTGATAGACCCTCAGTTCATTTGAATAATTTATTTTGCAAGCTATTATTTTTCATAAATAGACTAGACGACCGGCGTTTTCTGTTACAAGTAGATGACCACATTTTAATGCTCTTTGTACATTCACGTTTCATGTGAGGGGGTTACCATTTTGTTTTTGACCTTCCAAGATCATTTCAAGGTCAAACAAGTCATTCATGGGTTAAAATATCGATGTGGTCATTTTCCTAAACAGCAATAAAAAAATAAAAAAAAAGATACCTCTAAAGAAATATTAAATAATGTAATACAACAAATCAGGTGAGGTCAAATTCTGACAGTCCCCGCCCTGAAAGGGAATGATAGACCCCTTTTTACATAGATAAAAAACATGACGGATACTATAGTGATACCTAGGCCTAATGAAAGTTTTATAAATCAATCTATAGTGATTGAATGGCAAATAGCCATCTTAGGATGAAAAACATAGGATAACCTGGATATATAATAACATAATAATTTTGAATTTAATATTATACCTGAAAATATGTTTATGTCAGTTTTACGATAAGTGTTTAGAAAAAGTTCGGTTCAGACGATTGTGATATATGAAGACGAGTGAAATGAGACCAAGTCAGTAATTACTCAAACTACAGTTTATTCATTATATTACAATTGGCTTTTTGGGAGTTCTCCAGCATCATAAGGGGGGTGTAATTCTCTGGGTCATGAGGAAGCATTAGTGCTGTGTCTCATGAGTGAGGCTACCCTGCCGCGTATCATGATGCTGCTGAGGCTGCTTGAGAGCACGATTGGGGGCCAAGATGGCAATCGAATGCCCACTTATGTTGCTGGAGAAGCTCCCTATATATAACTTGAATATGTTAGTATGACATAAGAAGAGAGGATGGATGAGGGAGGAGGTGGGTAGAAAAAAGTATAGAGAAAGAGACTGCACCCCAACTAGCTCCAGGCTGGCAAACAAAGGACTGATTTGGGAATCCAGATTGAGACTACAGCAATGGATTCAAGAGCTCTCTGATTGGTCATATAAGAGAGTACTCTTATGCAGCCAATCATAAAACAGCTGCTCTATGATTGGGCAGAAAACTTAGTATGTGATTGGATACTTTTGGATCCCTGTTTTGCACAGGAAAGCAGCTAAGAGTACTGTGGAAATTTTGTCCACAGCTTATAGTGTGAAAGGATAAAACCAACAGCCAAGCCTACAGCCTAATCATATACATTCAGTGAACTAGACAAATCCTGTTGCATTTTGTCTGCACTGACTGCAATGAGAAGCTGAGGGGAATGACACAGTAAATAAAGCTACAAACAAAACATAAACCCACCTATATGGATCTCAATCCAAATAGGTAACAACATTAAAGGCTAGATTGCTTGTCAAATAAAATACATTTTAAAATTTTCTAAGCCTATATTTTATGCAATATGAATAATAACCTTTGAGTTTTATTCATGATATGTTTGTTCTGCTAGCCGAGCTGATTTTATCTTTAATACATAGTTTTTATAGATAATATACTCCACAACATCATTATCTATCATAGATGAACTTTTGGGTGTTATTTCATTGGGCATACGCAAAAACAGCATAATCTACAATTGGTAGGCATGTAGATGATTTTGTCCTAGAAATAGCCTTGTAAATCTATAAAATTACATACAAAAAAGATCAACAATTAATTCTGAAAATCAGCCAGCTAGTATTATTTATGTTATATTATGTATGTATAGAAACATTCTTTTAAATGCACAATCCATGCATTCTTTAACCCTTAAAGCGCTGAAATATTTTTGTATTAACCATGGAGACCAAAGGGTTTTTTCAATTTGAAATGATCATATATGTCTTAGTTAGTTATTTCCGCTTCATTTTAATACCTATGTAATGCGTTTCAACCATTATGAATATTTTTACGCTTACAGTGCGAGGGTCGACTTCAGTCGCCAGAATCGGACGTCTACAAACGTCACATTCTGACGACTAAATCAGACTTCTACTAGTACAGACGTCAGATTCTGATGACTAAAGTCGATCCCCATGGTGTAAGGGTTATAATTATGACATGTACATGTGAAAATAGCAGGTTAACATTATAGTACATGACATAGCTTTAAAGCCTAAAATGAGAAAAATACCAGATTGAAAGACAATCTCTTTTCCTCCCGCTCCGGCAGCCTCGAGATTGATGAAGGCTCGTATGTCTTTAGCCCATTTATGTTGTGTGATGAATCCATGACTGGCCTACAAATCAAATCGATAGATGTAGAAGAATGAAAAAGTCCACAAAAAGGGAAGATACACTGGTCGCTAGATATTTCAGAAATCATATAAATTATTGCCCCTCACACCTTAACAGCGATTGTAACAGATAAACTAGCTTGATTCATGAAAATTTAACGTTAGAGCCCCATTCAACTCATGACTCAGGATACCGCCGACCTGATCGCTGATGCACAACTAAATGTTAGGGTTTATTTACATGTAAATTCATGTGGCTAGAAGTCCAGTCTTTCCCAATAAGTTCAAAATTTCACTGGACAGTAGGTCCTGTAAACTTGAAACTTTAACCAGACCAACAAGACTACATAAGTCCAGGAGCTCCTGCGACGAATTAGAATTTGATTTAAGCAATTTTGTGTAGGGTTTGTGATGTAGTCCTAGGCTAGGTCTAAAATCAAGACGCAAGACAACTAGGTCTAAGAAGCTCAGTCTAAGAGTAAGATAAGAACTAGACAGTCTGTCAGAGATTGCAAACCTCCATTTAAATTAATGATCCTAATCAGTATCCCAGTAATGGTCTACCTATCTGGCACGGTTTACCCGATATCAGGCCAATCAAGGTAACTAATAGCTGATTTACGGTCATTTTGAATTTGATATAAACTAGTTAAAAACTTAGGGTGCATCCTCCCCCGAAACCTCAAATTTTGTTTTATAGTAATGGACTAACATCTAGCACGGTTTACCAAATATCGGCCATGTGAAAGTGAATAATGGCCTAAAGGCGGCCATTTTGAATTTGATCAAGTCAAAATTTTCCAAGATGCATCCTCAGCTGAAATCTCACATTTCATTCTATAGTAATGGTCTAGCCATCTAGCACGGTTTACCAAATATCGCCCCTGTGAAAGTGAATAATGGCCGATAGGAGGCCATTTTGAATATGATCAAGAAAAAAATTTTCAAGATGCATCCTCTCCTGAAATCTCACAATTTGTTTTATAGTAATGGTCTAGCCATCTAGTACGGTTACCAAATAACAGCTATGTGAAAGTGAATAATGGCCGATAGGCGGCCATTTTTAATTTGATTCAGTCAATTTTTTTCAAGATGCATCCTCTCTTGTAATCTCACATTTTGTTTTATAGTAATGGTCCAGCTATCTAACACGGTTTACCAAATATCAGCAATGTGAAAGTAAATAGTGGCCGATAGGCGGCCATTTTGAATTCGATTGAGTCGAAAGTTTTTAAAAGGCATACTCTCCCGAAACGTCACATTTTGTTTTATAGTAATGGTCTAGCTATCTAGCACGGTCTACCTGATATCAGGCCTATCGAGGTAAATAATGCTGATTGTCGGCCATTTTGAATTCGTAAGTTAAAAATTTTCAGGGTGCATCCTCCCCAGAAAACTCACACTTTGTTTTATAGTAATCAGGTAATGGTCTAGCCATCTAGCACGGTTTACCAAATATCAGCCATGTGAAAATGAATAATGGCCGAAAAGGCGGCCATTTTAAATTTGATCAAGTCAAATTTTTTCAAGATGCATCCTCATCTGAAATCTCACATTTTGTTTTACAGTAATGGTCTAGCCATCTAGCACGGTTGACCAAATAACGGCCATGTGAAAGTGAATAATGACCGATAAGCGGCCATTTTGAATTTTATCGAGTCAAATTTTTTTAAGATGCATCCTCTCCTGAAATCACACATTTTGTTTTATAGTAATGGTCTAGCCATCTAGCACGGTTTACCAAATAACGGCCATGTGAATGTGAATAATGGCCGATTGGCGGCCATTTTGAACTTGGACGAGTTGAATTTTTTCAAAATGCATCTTCTACTGAAGCCTTACAATTTGTTTTATAGTAATGGTGTAGATATCTTGAGCGGTTTTCATGATATTCCACAATATCAGGCCTGTCGAGGTGAATAATGGCTGATAGGCGGCCATTTTGAATTTTATCAACTTCAAATTTTTCAAGATGCATCCTCTCCTGAAACCTTACAATTTATTTGATATTAATGGTGTAGCTATCTTGAGCGGTTTTCATGATATTCCGCAATATCAGGCCTGTCGAGGTGAATAATGGCCGATAGGCGGCCATTTTTAATTTTATCGACTTGAAATTTTTCAAGATGCATCCTCTCCTGAAACCTCACAATTTGTTTTATAGTAATGGTGTAGCTATCTTGAGCGGTTTTTATGATATTCTGCAAAAACCTTTCAGTCGGATTTACCGATGTTATAAATTAGGTCAAAGTGCTTTGTCAACTTCAAGGTCAAGGTCCAAAAACCTGAAAAGGCACAACTAGGGACCTTAGAGAACATGTATGTGCAATATGACTGTCATCGGCCCAGTACTTTTCGAGATCTGCTCCGGAAACGAAGTGCGCGTCAAAACGTCTAAATAGGTCATAGTTCTGAACCAGAAGTAGGTCAAAGTTCAAATACCCCAAAAGGCACAACTAGACCCCCTAGGGGTGTTGTGTGTAAAATTTGAAGACAATCGGACAAGTACTTTCAGAGATATGCTCCGGAAACGAATTGTTTACGGACGGCCCAACGGCCCAACGCCGTCACATCATCATTTTCTCCTCTGCAACCTTGCGTATTGAATTCAGATTAAAAATATTTTAACCCGTCCATTAGCCACCTGGAAGTAACCCACATACCAAAAATTGTTATCCTAGCTTACTTTCTCACAAAGTTATAGGCAAAAGAAGAGGCCAAAAAAAAACGGAGGTAGAATCCATAGCTCCCTTCGCTCACCTACGGTGACGGCGGGAGCTAAAAAAAATGACCGGACAGTATGTGGTCAATGGCCGATTCTTACCTTGTGAGACCAAAAAAACGGCCAAAAAACAAAACTGACCAAAAAAATTACCGGATTGTAGATCAGATGTGGCTGGGTATTTTGCCGGACCTACCTCGTTTTTACCTGACATGTCCGGTCGGTCCGACGCTATTGGGAGGGAGTGGAAGTCTTTAGCAGTGAGGGTTAATAAAGCCCCCCTTTAACCCTTTCACCACTGAAGCCCGTTTTTATGTGCTGAATGCCATAGCATTCAGCACATAAAAACGGGCTTCAGTGGTGAAAGGGTTAAAGTAACATAATGGTCTAAACAGCGAATTAAACTGAAGCACCTCACAAATGGTTTCCTCTGCTCCATTGAAAACAAAGATGATGGAATATGTTAAAGGATTTTTCTCCTGAGATAGCACACGCAGCACCTCCAGCATTAGAGCACAGCTGACTGCATCATCACTGGCACCTGAAACATAAAATTCAGCTCATGCAGGGGAGAAATACTCGGAAAGAGGTAACTACAACATTTATGATTATTTCAAATAGAAAATAACCCTTTAAGTCACCATAGTTTAACAAAAATAACTCAGCGTTGTTAGGGTTAGGCCTCAGTGGCAAGCAAACCATTTTACTGTTTTAAATGATAATGTGTGTAAAAAATATGTTCCACTTTTCTCCTCTTGAAACCCTTATTTATTGACCACACCTCCCGGATAAAGTTAGATAACATTTAGGGCTCAGCGACACACAGTTCACTGCATAATTTCCATTGATATGATAGAAAAGTTGAGAATTTCATACTGAGGTGACTGAACTCCCTGATCTGCTGATGGCACCACTTCCTGGGTGCTGGCCACCATGAGGGAGTTCAGTAGGCCTACACCTCAACGTCCTCAATTAGCGAACTGTGCAGTGACCTGAACAGTGACACTGAACAGTGTCATATCACTAGTAGTTGAGTATTCAACTCACCGGCTGACGCACACAGAGCGGCAGTATCGTGAGTTGACAGCTTCAACTAATAACTACCAGGGAGAAGTAGGGGTCACCCTAAATACTGGAATACACTTACAAAAATACACCGCAATACTCTGCACTAGTGCCAAGATGAGAATAAAAAAAAGTGAGAATCTCAAATTATGGGATATTAAAAGAGCCAAAAGTGAGGGCGTAGCCCAGGAGGCCCAAAGAGGGGGTGTCCTCCCTTTCTTTATAAGGGGGTCCCCCGGAAATGCTTTTATTTTACTACATCAAATGTTGGCCTCTGGTGACTTATTTCTAAAAATTTTAGTATGAAAGAATAATACCATAGTAGTCAAATTAATAGTGAGTTAGTCAAGTATGGAGAATCTTGAGAGGCCAATTGCTGGTCAGAAAATCGGGAGAACTCCCGCCCAAATTGGGAAACTTTGCACTGTGTATTCCAGTGAATGCTTTATAGGGGAAAGAGGGGTGCTGTGTGAGAGAAACGGTTAACAGAAAAAAAAAATATTCACGATTATGTCTGTGGTTAAGAGCTTAAAGGGTTTTGGTTGGAATAATGTTGGCTCAGCGTCATAAATGGTGGCCCAACATTATTTCACGGTTGGGCAAATGTATTGGAGGAAGAAAGTGTCACCCGCATGGCAGTCAGAGCAAACATGGGAGAATCACCCAATTCTGTTTCAATGTTGGGCCAGAGTTGAAGACTGTGGGTGAATATAGAAACAGCATGGGTGAATGCCATGTGCTTGCTTATGTGGCACAAAGTATACAGCAAACCCAGTGTTGGATTAGTGTTGGGCCAGCTTTGTAGACAATTGACCGACATTAAACCAGCAATGGGCTGTGTCGCTGGCCCAACATTGAACCGGCATTAGGTGGGTAGGCCTACATCGTGTGTATGAGGTACATCATAGAGACGCGTACACTGACTTATCAGTGAATGCCACAGTACTTTTGGGAGTGAAAAAGACATGTGGCAGCACGATACACTGGCAAGTATTGCATGGATGTTGGCCAGCATCGGCAATGATGGTGGAAGAAATAGGCCTACACGTTAAAGATATACTTGTCTCCTTGGTTCTTTCCTTAATTATATCCTGGACATTTAGGATTCTGGCCCATGAAGAAGACCAATAGAATTATACTAACAGCTATGTTTACAAAATATTAGGCCAAGTTTTTGTCTAAAGCACTCAAACAGACTAAAGCCGGGCCTCAAGAGTTCTGGAACTCCTTTTCTTAGTTTTTATTATTATTCTAGATGTAATGCGCTATTTTTCCCTTAGTTTTTATCCAACCAACTTTAAACCTTGGCACAATGATTCTGAGGTATTGTGGTTGTTTGCTATAGATAAATATCTTTTTTAAGAAATTGTGATAGTTTAACTGGATGAAATCCAGAGTTTGGTGTCTCAAAAGAGAGGTAGGGGGCCTACCGGTAACTCCAAAGAGAGGTATCTTTATTGAATGAGGGATTGTCATTTTAGCTAAATTTAATTCTTCCTCCAATTTCAGAGGCTGATCATTCCTCGAATTTTCAATATTTTTAAGATCTGTTTGTATGTATACCATAATCACACACACAAGCATTTGAGTTGTGTGTATTTTTCGGTGTATAACCCGCTACTTTTTACTCCTTGGAAGGCCCGGTGTGGGGTATATATAACGAATGCAGCCTATACCTTGTTGAAGTTCGAAGTTGCAAGAGGACATTTTTTTATAATCATGGTTATATCGTTATTGCGTTGTTTTTTCTACTTTACTGCACTCGGCTACGTGGGAACTAGCGGTGGATGGCCACTACACACATGCCCCACACTCACAGTGAGTAGCCACTCGTAATTCAGACATTGCATCAATGAAGGTGTGACATTTTACTGCCACGGGCCGCGCTTAACCTGTGAATAATTCACTATCATTTTCGGCCACGTGGAACTAGCGGTGGATGGCCACTAGACACATGCCCCACACTCACAGTGAGCCGCCACTCGGTAATTCAGACATTGCATCAATGAAGGTGCGACATTTTACTGCTGCGGGCCGTGCTTAACCTGCGAATAATTCACTGTCATTTTCGACGGTTCTTAATAACCTATGTGAGCAAAACGATAAAATGTTTTTTGTATTTGGAAACATCAAAAGCCCTGCATCAGAAACAAGTGGGCAAAATATAATTATAGGCTACCGGTACCGGGGTATTAAAAAGACCAAACAATTACATTTTCCATGATCATGATGATAGACTAAATTTCAAACGTTCAGGCCCCGGAATGTCTTCCGACAGACGAGACGAGGTGACTGGTCTATGATGTCACCAGCAAGTCACCAGCAAGTGGCAGCGAAAGTGTTATTTCGTCTTGTGTGGCGTATGTGTACAAACAATGCATTGTTTTCATACAACGATGGGAGAACTACGAGTAATGCGTACGTGTACACAGAGGACGTGTATCATCCCTAGACAGACGGGCAGTGTAGCGTACATTTAATACAGCCTGCACTAACGCGCAGATCTTTATCTCTCCAGCCTGGCTTACAATTGGCCGTAATATATCCCAAAATGTTTTTATTAATGTAGGCCTATTATTGATTTATTATAATATACAATGTCGGCATCAGTACTATTTAAAACATTAAATTTTATATTGATATATAAGCCTTAGCTCTGGGACGCGGTAGGTTCGTCACAACTGTAGTGTTGTGAGTGTATCACAGATCGGGGGGGGAACACGGGGGGGTATACACCGGTGCAGGGTCGTTATTATCAAAGCAGCAGTTTTTGGTTGAATAAACCCTCTGCGGGCTATACTCCGGTGGGCAATACACCAGAAAAAACGGTACATGTTTGTATGATGTGTTCACCTTTTATAGATGATGCACTAATTACATTTCAAGGCGAGGGGGTTTTAGTTTTTGGAATGGGGGGTGAAAGCATTACACAATTACATGCAGACATGTAATGCTTCCACCCACCATTCATGCATTCATTGCATCAATAGACTCAGGCTAAAATGCGGGCTGGGTCGCCCTATTAACCCTTTAAATGCTGGATTTGATAATTAAATTGCATTTGCCTAATGCTGTTCCATTGTAGGGCCAGTCTTGCAGACGGATGCCCACCAGTGAACCAACCTTGGGTGTTTACAATGATCAGTAGTAACCAGTTGTTACTTTTTAAGTGGTACATTTGACAACTAAAATAACAGTTGCAATTCTATCAAACACGAAACATCAACCCAATGTTGTCTCAACCTTTACACTGCTATGGGGGACTACAGTCACCTAAAATAAACCAAGCACAGCCTGCTGTCGCCGAGTGAATTTTTTTTCACTTTTGTTTAGTGGTGTCTTTCTATTTGCGCTTTAAAGATAGCTAACTGACTGATTTGGTAAAATAATGGCTTTTAATATCAGTTGTTCATCAGATGAAACGTGGCAGATATTACTTAGTGGGAAACCACACATGCTGCAAATTTTATGCAGCAGTGTAAGGGTTAATATTGGGCCTGTGTCGCAGACAGAGATACAGCATTAAACCAACAGAGAGTCAAGTCAATGTGTTTACTAGGCACACTGAATGTGCGTCCATTTGACAAACATCTGTCATTTGACAAATATCTGTCTATTCAAAAGTACAAAAGCCCAGTGCGCAAACTTGTGTTTAACTGCGCAAATACTTGTAAAGTACGCAAGTGTGCAGGTACCAAGTGCTTGCACATGTAGCCTACTGTATCCCCGCGCATAAACGTGCATGCACTTATATTTGAAGATGCACTTAGATTTCAAAAACCCATGCATGCACTTATATTTGAACAATAAAGATATTATAAGAAAAATACATGCACTTATATTTGAACATGAAATGACCTAGATAATAAACAAATGATAAATATTTTGACATAAAAATGCAAATTTGTAAACTTATCTAAGTAGCATCGAGATGTGCATTATATAATCTTATTTCAAAAAAACAAGATGTGCATTTACTATATAAATATAAGTCTAGTCGCCAGGCGCAAAAAAATCTTCACTGTTTCAACAGCCAGCAATCATTCCATATAGTGCATGTTTGCATTGTCACAGCTATGGTCAACAGTGGCGTCCACACCTCTGTCCAGCAGGGCTCAAGACATGATCATTGTTGTAAAAACATAACGTTCTCATTGAATGACTTGTCCAACCACGGAGTCTCTCCCTACTGACATGACGCCTCCCCACTCTCCCACCCTTTGTGAACTGCTGTCGCCCACTTGTGCATTATTTTTTCTTCACAAATTTAGTACTCCATAAGAATCGGTTTAGATAAGTACAAAGTTTATTTCAATAATTCGGACGTCTTAACAATAATCGGCTAAATGGGGGCGGGTGTTACGGGGTGATTCTTAATGTGATTTAATAGACTAATTTCTTTTTGTCGTTTGATGTCAGATCTGGTGACACAATTCCTATTTAAAGGGGTGCACTTAGTTTTCGAAAAAAAGTGCATGCACTTACATTCAAACATAAAACAATTTTAAAACCTCCCTAAAACAAGCGATTTTCATTTATAAGTGCATGCACGTTTATGCGCGGGGATATGGTACTTGCGCAAGTAAAGTGCACAAATACGCAAGTAAAGTGCGCAAGTACCCAAGTGTGCAAATACATGCATGCGCAAGTGCGTAATTGCACAAGTGGGCAAGTACTTGAGCATGTGAGCAAGTACCAATGCAAGTGTAGTACTATAAGTACTTGCCTAGGGCACACTTACGCACTTGCACAAGTAATTGCGTACACACTTACGCATGTAGGTAAGTGCTTGCACAAGTACACAAGTACGCATTAGTGTGCAAGTACCAAGTGCTTGCACAAGTACTTGCTCAAGTAATAGTGCAAGTAAAGTGCACAAATACACAAGTGAAGTGCGCAAATACATGCGTAAGTGCATAATTGCTCAAGTCCACAAGTATGAGTATGTACTTGCGCAAGTGAGCAAGTACTTGCCCAAGTGTGCAAGTAGGCTACTTGTGCAAGTATGAAAGAGTGCACATGTACATAAGTACTTGCGCAAGTGTGCACTTACGCAAGTATTCGCGCAAACGCTTACACAAGTACATAAGTGCTTGCGCAAACTTGTATGCAAGTAAGTAAGTGCTTCAGCAAGTGCACAAGTAGGCCTACACAAGTGTGCAAGTACATGCGCAAGTATGCAAGTGCACTTGCGCAAGTGCACATATAGACTTCTTGCGCAAGTATTTAATCATTTAATGCAAGTATTTAATCATTTAATGCTACATTACAAAATTAAAATAACAGGTGTAGGCTAATTCCAGCAAACACAAAAGATTGATCCAATTTTGTTTTAAAGTAGGGCCAGCGTCTCAGACAATGATACAACATTCAGCCAACAGAGACTTCTGAAATTTGAAGTCTGAAATCCTAATTCTGAAATCTAAAATTCCAATTCAAAATGGCTGCCAAAAAACCCATGAACAAAATTACAATCAATCTGTTATAATAAAAATAAACCAACAAAATTCAAAATAACGGACAGAAAACTCAAAACCTAGTCCAAACATTATTGTTACTTGAAAAATAGTGCAGGGCACACAGATTGACGCTGTGTCGCGCATCAGAGCGACAGACTAAGGGGTCATATCATTAATGTGTCAACCAAATGGCTCAAATTGTATTGCGCAATTCTTATCTAAATCAAGATTCTAATTTGAAAAAAACATCTCAGCGGATTTGATTCTCTAATTTCTTTTTTATTTTTGCAAAATATTGTCGCCCTGGCAACACATTAATAGCTGAAATGCCTATTTGAGCCGTGACGGATGGAAAATAAAAAAAGCTGTCTACCTAGTTCAGAGAGTTAATAATGTTCGATGTAGATATGTCTTCTGATAGTGTATGTCTATATTGTGCATTGTAAAAAAAAAAAAAAAAATTGTGGCACTTTATGTTTCCAAAGGGGTTATTTAATTAAATTTCCGTCCGTCACGTTTTGAAGTCTTTTAATTAATGTGCTGCCGATAATAAATTTATTTAGTGAAACTTTCTGTTTTTTCTTACTGCTCCCCAACACTAATTAGTAGAAAAGATGATTATTTACATTGATGTGCCAGTACAAAATATATTATGGAAAAACCTTGCGAAAAAATTGCCGTGACGGACGGAATTTGCTGGTGTTACGGACGGAAATGTGTTTTTTTTTGTTCACCCGAAGCAAGTTTCATGCGAATTTTACAGAATGACGATATCAGAATTGGTCTACATGTAAGATGAGGCTACTAATATATGTTTTCTCTTACTGCTCCCTAACACTAATTAGTAGAAAAGATGATTATTTACATTGATGTGCCAGTACAGAATATATTATGGAAAAACCTTGCGAAAAAATTGCCGTGACGGGCGGAATTTGCTGGTGTTACGGACGGAAATGTGTTTTTTTTTGTTCACCTGAAGCAAGTTTCATGCGAATTTTACAATGACGATATCAGAATTGGTCTACATGTAAGATGAGGCTACTAATATATTTTCACTTGTACATAAAAAAATTCCCAAGCCTTAAATAGAGTAATTACCATAAGTACCATAATTTGTTTACGTAATGTTAACATGACTTATAAATGACCTTCAATTTTTTTTTCTTCACTCAATTGCCTCTTGGCATGGGAAACACAAGAGGCAAATGCAAAGCCAAGTATTACCAACAGGTTTTTAAATGCATGCAGCTCAATAATGTGCTGTCTGTAGTCACTGGGACATATCTGGGGGGGGTGGTAGGGTTCGGGCTAGGGGGAATCATGGGGGGGGGGGGTTACGGGACGTGAAATGACAATTTTTAGCGACACTGTCATCCCTTAGCACTCTGCATCTTCCGTCCGTGTTTGTTCGGCAGCGCATCATACTCAAATAGCTCCCCTGTCAACATGACTTATTGTATTGACTTTATATTTTAAACTTGTATACCATATGGCTTTGGTTTTTTATTCCATTGACCCTGATTGACATTGGGTCAATATCAAGGTCAGAGCTGTCAGCATATCTGGACTAAAATTCATTTGATGTGCTATATCTTTCGAATCGTTTAAGGTAGTCTTAATTTGGTATACAGATGCATCTTAGGAACTTACAGGTCAAGTTTGAAGATGAGGTACCTTGACCTATTTTAAGGGTCAAGGTCACACCACTGTTCAATTTGTCAATCACAATTAGTTTCATAAACATTAATTTTGATTTTTTAGGATGGAAGTTCCCTATTCGAAAACGAAGATGAAGTGCATCTGAGGAAACTACAGTTCGAGTTTAAAAATGACTGACCGTTTATTACCAAAGTCACGGCATTAAGCTAAAACTCCTTTGATGCTTCATATCTTTTTAAAAGTTTTAATTACAGTCTTCCCATTTGGTAATTAGATGGTTCGAAGATGAGCGAGTGACATTGATCGATTTGAGTGAGAAAGGAGCAATAACTTTGCTAGATTAGCTGGCATATATATTTTGATTCAAAACATACAGAAATAAGTAATTTTTCCCCACTTGAAGTTGTGGATTGCAGTAGCATGACACAACTTTAAGGGATTAAAAATTCCAATTTAATAATTTAGCGTTGTATGTGGTTGGAGACTTACTGTTTTTTCTGAACACCATCTAATGGATTATCCTGTTTGAGTTCGAAAATCAGCTAATTTGCATATCCAACATGGCCGTCATGTGCCAATTTGCATATCCATTATCCAAGGTAGAAGTAAACGCTCTCCAGTCGCCAATATTCATCCGATCTTCGCGAATACTTTCCTAAATACCCTCTAAAGGATTATTCTGGTTGAGTTAGAAAATCAGCTAATTTGCATATTCAACATGGCCGCCATGGGCTAGTTTGCATATCCAAGATCGATGTAAACACTCTCCAGTCGCCAATATCCGTCTCATCTGTGCGAAATTTCTTCTGAACGCACATTCTCTGACTGATGGATTATTCTTGTCCAGTTGGAAAATTGGCTATTTTGCATATTATGCTGGGCTAATTTGCATATCCAGGATCGACAGAAGGATTATAATTCTGGTTGAGTTCAAAAATTAGCTAATTTGCATATTCAACTTGTCCGCCATGGGCTAATTTGCATATCCAAGATCGATGTAAACGCTCTCCAGTCTCTAAAATTCATCCGATCTTTGCGAAATTTCTTCTGAACACCCTCTGATGGATTATCAACATGTTTGAGTTCGAAAATCATCTATTTTGCATATTATGCTGAGCTAATTTGCACATCCAAGATCGACGAAAGGATTAATAAGGATTATTCTGGTTGAGTTTGAAAATCAGCTAATTTGCATATTCAACACGACCGCCATGGGCTAATTTCCATATCCAAGATCGATTTAATCGCTCTCTAGTCGCCAATATTCATCCGATATCTTTCTGAATACCGTACCTTCTAAAGGATTAATCTGGTTTATTTCGAAAATAAGCTAATTTGCATATTCAAAATGGCGGCCATGGGCTAATTTGCATATCCAAGATCGATGTAAACACTCTCTAGTCGCCAATATTTATCAGATCTTCACCAAATTTTTTCTGAACACCCTCTGATGGATTACCCTGGTTGAGTTTGAAATTCAGCTAATTTGCATATCCAAGATGGCCGCCATGTCACTTATGTTATAAAGCCCCATCGTTACTGCATTGGCAATAAAACTTTTAATTGCTATGCAAATGTACGATGCAGTTATAATAATTTCACGATTAGATAAAATGTGTGGATTTAAGGGAGGATGGAGGCCACATTATAAAAACAAGTTTTCCGTCCATCACTTTCCGTCCGTCACACTGACTTTACTCGGGGTTTTTACTAATCCTAAATGTATGACATGAGATATAAAAAAATTATATAAGCACTAAATAGCATCTAACTAAGACTTTTCAAAACTGGCATTCAATATGATGCATGTGTATAATAATCAGAGAATTTTGAGCATACATAAGGGGGGTCAGTTAAAGGCACATTTTGTGATTCCGTCCGTCACGCTAATACTTTATCAGTTACTAAGCAACACATATGTGCCAACATATAAAAAGTTATATAATTAACTTTGTTCCCTCTCAATTATTTCAAATGGATTAAAAAAAAATCATAAAAACTTTTTTTGCGAACTGCACCTAGAGATTTGTGTCTGAATTCTGTCCGTCACAATTTACGACAATTAATGATCTCACCCTAAGGTAAAAATGCACCAAAGGGTTGTATTGCGCGACAAGAAATGACTCCAGAAATTGCCACATAAATGGCATAGGCAGGCTACATCATGGAATGCTATGGATGCTGAGTGATCAAACTCCTTACAGGCTGCAAACATTTTTTTTGTGTAGAGCTCCAATCAATACGACTTTTGAACAGCCCTGTAGACATGGTAGACTATAGGCCTACCAGGATTCACATTCACCGTGTGGATGAATTTCGCCGATTTCTCCGTCAATTCTCAATCAATTTTCATGAAATTTTACACACACTATTTTTCATTCATGTCCTGACTACCCTGAAAGTTTCGCGGAGTTTTGATAAGTATTTAAAAAGTTAGACCATTTGACATGTAGCAAATAAATAAAAATGCTGCCCTCTATAAAGCCATTAGCTTCGTCTCAGAATTGTATTACATGTCAAATGGTCTCACTTCTACAATACTTATCAAAACTTCGCGAAATTTTCAGGGCAGTCACGACATGAATGGAAAATAGTGTGTGTAAAATTTCATGAAAATTGGTTGAGAATTGACTGAGAAATCCGCAAAATTCAATAATCCTGGTTGCTGAATTTAATGTAAATCCGACTATAGTATAGTGATAAAACTGAATCTCACCTGGACTACCTATTGCACTGTCATAATGGCAATTCAACATTAAGCTTTCTGTTCGACCATGCTTAGGTGTTAATTTGGCAACTATGTTGTTCACATTGGAGTAACTATTCACGAAATATTTGGGAAATGGAATCCCAAACGAGCCACTAAATCGCTGACTATTTATTTCAATATTTGAATGATCTGCAGAAGATTTCTGTATTTGTTTGAGTTCCATTAAAATATAGTTTACTATATCTATTTCATTTTCTTTGCTTCCAACGATGTGAACACCATGCTTAGTAATATTCTGAAGTATCCATTTGGCTCTCTCTGCAACAAACTGGCCGTTCTTGAAGTTGTTGTTATTGTTAGCAGACGAAACTAACACCGGGCGGGGATAATACGTGTTTCTTCTATGTACATAGAGTAATAACATAAAATGAAAAGAGATCAAAATGATCCAAATAAAAGGCCTGAGATAGTTTCCATCATCTAATTTAATTTTTTCATCTACTTTATGAGAAAATAATGATTTATTGCGGCTGTCAATCCCTCTGTGCCTCACAGAAGACGCCATTTTGCATGCTTCAGCTTCCGGCGAAATTCATCCGAAAGCTCAGAGCTCTGCCTTCAAAATTATTGAGCCAAGTGGGGGGCCTAGGCCTAAGCCTAGGCTAGCATTGTTCATCAAAGTTTCATGTGACCAGGGGAGCCATGCAGTTATAGGTCATTGAATACAATGGGGCACAGTGAAACTGAATCATGATTCACTGTGCCCCACGATTCACTGTGCCCCAACCAATGTGATTCACTGTATCCCAGTGAGATATATAGGGCACTTTAAGAATTAACCCTCCTATTCTCCTTTTGTGAATGATGTTTCTGAAAATGCATTAACAGTTAGGTGTTTCTTTTGTGGTGTTGTATTTGTTAGAAAATTGAACCTCCCGGTAAAAACTGAGTTATAAGCATGATCAAATAATTTAGGCCAATTAGGTGAATGTTACTGATGGCATCTCCATCCGAGGGTATTGATAGGCCTATGCCATAATATATGTGTTGAGTGATGTGACGTCTGGTAGTAGTAGTAGTAGATCATTGCTTTACGTCACTTTTCGGCACAAAAGGTCTTTTGAGTGACATTATAATACGATGAAAACGTTGTAGTCAATTGATGAGATGAATGATGTACAGATGATGATGTGAGGGTGAGGGTGATAGGGCATGGTGGGTTATTGAAAGCGTTTTCCTTCGCTCGCCCGATAAGGGGTTCTGGGCATGTCTAGGGGATATACCCCCAGACATGCCCAGACGACCGGAGACTTGAGTTTTGCTGTACAATTTAATGATGAAACTCTGTGGCATTTCGCGCAGCTCCGCTATCCTCGGGTCGGATAGTCCCCAGAGTAACAATAGAAACGATCACTCCCAGCGCCAGCACTGATGCGGGTGCTGCATTGGCTCCGCTGTTGAGCGGAGGAACCAGGGTACGCCACTGGCAATCTGCCCGAAGATAATAGCCAGATACAAGGAGGCTGCAGCTGCCCTTGGATGATTGCTGTAGACTAGTGCTTCCGTACAATGCCGTACACAGCATTCAACAGACGGAACAGATCCCTAAAAGTACTACTACTAGCAATCATCCCAGTACCCCGTGACGTCTGGTAGTGTGGACGTATACATTGTGTTGTGAATGGTTGTGAATGGTAGTGCATGGTTGTAGTGATTGTATTTTCTGATATGGTAATTGTGGTTGCATAGTGGTGGTGATTGTGGGAGGTTATGTGGTGAAAGGACTGTGGTTGGTGCTACATGCATAGTTGTGGTGATTGTGGAAGGAGATGTGGTGAAAGTGGTTAGTGCATTCATAGTGGTGGTGATTGTGGGAGGTGATTGTGATCGGTGGTGCATAGTGGTGGTTATTGTGGGAGGTGATGTAGCGAATGCAGTTGGTGGGGCATGGTGGTGGTGATTGTGGGAGGTGATTGTGGCTGGTGCTGCATAGTGGTGTATGGTGATTGTGGGAGGTAATATGATGAATGTGGTTGGTGGTGCATAGTGGTGGTGATTGCGGGAGGTGATTGTGGTTGGTGATACATCGTGGTGGTGATTGTGGGAGGTGATGTGGTGAATGTGGTTGGTGGTGCATGGTGGTGGTGATTGTGGAAGGTAGTGTGGTGAATGTGGTTGGCAGTGGCGTGCCCAGGATAATTGGAACCGGGGGGCATAAATTATTATTTGGAATAGCCCCCCCCCCCCGATTAAAAAAATGTAATGTATTTTAAGGGCATTTTTATCGACTGTGGAAAAACCTGCCTACTATAAAAAAATAAAGATATTCCAGCCTGATCGAGGGCTGATTTAAATAGACAATCTACGGTGTTTAGCTTAAATTAGCACATTGTAGACATATATTTTTATCTGTAAGAGGCTAACCAATCCCTTTGAAGTGATAACTAAGCAGGAGGAGCCGGCGAACGACAGTAGGGGCATCCGGCAGGCTACAACAAAGACTTAGACCGGGTTGACATGGTCAGCAATATTCTGTCGAATTTCAGGATTTCAGACCTAAAAAGCGTTAATTATTTGATTTTTTTTTATTGTCAGATTGACGTTTTCGGGATCCGCCCCTACGCAGTTCTACAGTAGGCTACAACGTTGGTTTATTTTTGACCCACGTCCAGCCTATACCAGGTTGGCCCGGGTTGGCCCAACACCAATCTCATTTTGGCTAATAATAACAACAACAACATTATCCGCAGCCATGATATCAAGGTATCAAGACGTGTTTCCTGCTCCCTGCTGGGATGAATATTCTCACAAACCCAGCAGAGAAGGAGATGTCGTTTTATGTGTGATAACATGCACTCCTTGTGATAACGTACACCGGCTACGCCTGTGATGCAATTTTTGAAGGGCAGCTGAACCGGGGGCGTACGCCGACTACGCCCACTGGTGGGCACGCCACTGGGTTGGTGGTGAATTGTGGTGGTGATTGCTGGAGGTAATGTGGTGAATGTGGTTGGTGGTGCATTGTGGTGGTGATTGTGGGAGGTGAGTGTGGTTGGTGGTGCATGGTAGTGGTGATTGTGGGAGGTGAGCGTGGTTGGTTGTGCATGGTAGTGGTGATTTTGTTAGGTGATGTGGTGAATGTGGTTGGTGATGCATGGTGGTGGTGATTGTGTGAGGTAATGTGGTGAATGTGGTAGGTCTCATCCCTCTTTCTGTCTGCGTCAGCTCTAATCTACACCTGTTGTTAAGGTCAAACCTGTGGTCTTCCTGTCTGACCTGACTAAGCGAAAGATGGGGTTGGTTTGGTTTGGTAACGCCTTGACGGCCGTTTAGGTTGGTCGGCCCAGGTGTGAACTGGGGTTGAGCTGTACGTGGGCAATAATTGTATGGGAAGGGGGGGGGGGGTTGACTGCCTTTCATGACATAGGGCAAAGCGGCATACCTACTAGGCCTATATAGGTAATATAGTCATACAGGGTAGTTTTCTGAACTAAAAATGTCCTGTCAAATAGGCCTAATGTTAACATGTATGAAGATAATTCCCCAGAAATTATTTATGTTGAGATTGTCCACCTGTCAAGTCGATACGAACAGGAATGTTAACAACACAGCCACATCGAGTATTGTGTGCACGCTGGTTGATCCAACAACCCGAAAAATGTTCGACATTTGAGTTTATTTATTTATGGGACGATCAGTGCTTTAGGTGAACACTTTATCCGTGAAGCATGTGCTGTTTTTTCCCATATCAAACAAAAAATTAACAACGTTTGTATTTTCTCACACGATCAAGTCACATATGATATAACTGCCATATTACAGTTCAACTACAGCTAAGAGTGCGATAATTGGGCTGATACCGTTATTCGTCTCATAGTGAACACCACAGCCCAGAGTGTGATAAAGTACAGAAAAGCCATCAGTCTTTTGGGCTGTGCGAATAAAATACATTTAAAATACATTTACATTTGAGAAAAAGTAATGTTTATTAAAATAAAATCCATTAAATTATATTTGTATGATTTGTATGTCACGCCACGATTCATTTAAGCGACATAACTGATGAGTGACGTGGTCGCCTGTCAGTGTTACTGTGTTTGTCAGATGGTCAGAGCAATATCTTTTTAAAATAAGTTCTCGTTAAGAGGCACTTATACCAGTCCCTGGCACTGCTGACGCAATGAGGCACGCTGTGCCAGACAGGCCCCCCGTCTAGCACAGTGAATGGCAAAACACGACATTACAAAAAGTTGCTTAATTACTCTAGAACTATAATTCATTACTACTAGCCTAACTAGACCTCGAAATTGGTCAGTTGTCTGTGAACAGTGTCTGTTAAATAGGCTAGTGAGCCTAGTCTACTTTCCATTCACTGATTCAGGACCGTCACCAGACTCCGGGGCACATATATCATGTGAGCGTACTTTCATTTTGTCAAGTCCGAGGGTGGTTCATAACTTATTAAACTTAATAAAAACTTATTAAATTTATAATGACAAAAGTAGGCTATATATTTTCGAGCGAAAGTTAAGGGGGGTTCAACAAACCACGCCCCTCTCGGTGACATTCCTGCAATTCACAATAATATCTTGGGTGAAAGGCAATTGGAAGATTTTCTAATAAAAGATATTCTGGCTTTTAATTTGACAAAAAGTGACCTCATCATCTCATGCAATTTAAAACAAAATGGCAAATATAATTTATAAATAGCATAAGCATAGTCTATTAATTTAACCATGATATAGATGGAGTACCTATCCCTATAACCTCAAAATGACAGAAATTGAATGTTGACGGTGGGGAGTGTTAGTCGTGAAGTTGGAAAATTTTGTTACTAGACTATAATTGTCTATCCTTACAAGATAGGGCCTTCAAAGTGAAAGCGACACAATCAGGCTAAAATCATCAAAAAAATAAATTATTTTCGCTTTTTAATATGGCTATGTGATCAATGGTGGAATGTGGATATGTCCATAGACTAGAATTGCCAAAGTTTTTAAATTTTTGTGTGACGCATTTTCCAGTTTTAAAAGCGAGATATAAAGACGAAATTCCAGATTTCTTATTTCGAACATGCATGTTCAAAATAGGAAATACGGGAATTTCGTCTTTGTAAATAATCTCTGGATTCTAGGGTGGCTCATATCCGCCAAATTTTGTTCCAGAGAAACCTCATATTATTAAGGCGTTATAACGCCTTATTTTGAGGCGTTATTACGCATTATTAAGGCGTTATTACCACTTAAATCAAGGCGTTATTACGTCTTAAATTAAGGCGTTATTATGCCTCATTTAAATGCATTTATATGCGTTAAATTAAGGCTTTGTAATCCCTTTTATCGCGGGTCCCGAGATATTCCGGGTGCAAAAAATGTCCCGCTGTAGTGGGTCCGAGATATCTCGGGGAAAGTGTAATTTTTCCCCACTTGAAGTTGTGGATTGCAGTAGCATGACACAACTATAAGGGATTAAAAATTCCAATTTAATAATTTAGCGCTGTATGTGGTTGGAGACTTACTGTTTTTTCTGAACACCATCTAATCGATTATCCTGTTTGAGTTCGAAAATCAGCTAATTTGCATATCCAACATGGCCGTCATGTGCCAATTTGCATATCCATTATCCAAGGTAGAAGTAAACGCTCTCCAGTCGCCAATATTCATCCGATCTTCGCGAATACTTTCCTAAATACCCTCTAAAGGATTATTCTGGTTGAGTTAGAAAATCAGCTAATTTGCATATTCAACATGGCCGCCATGGGCTAGTTTGCATATCCAAGATCGATGTAAACACTCTCCAGTCGCCAATATCCGTCTCATCTGTGCGAAATTTCTTCTGAACGCACATTCTCTGACTGATGGATTATTCTTGTCCAGTTGGAAAATTGGCTATTTTGCATATTATGCTGGGCTAATTTGCATATCCAGGATCGACAGAAGGATTATAATTCTGGTTGAGTTCAAAAATTAGCTAATTTGCATATTCAACTTGTCCGCCATGGGCTAATTTGCATATCCAAGATCGATGTAAACGCTCTCCAGTCTCTAAAATTCATCCGATCTTTGCGAAATTTCTTCTGAACACCCTCTGATGGATTATCAACATGTTTGAGTTCGAAAATCATCTATTTTGCATATTATGCTGAGCTAATTTGCACATCCAAGATCGACGAAAGGATTAATAAGGATTATTCTGGTTGAGTTTGAAAATCAGCTAATTTGCATATTCAACACGACCGCCATGGGCTAATTTCCATATCCAAGATCGATTTAATCGCTCTCTAGTCGCCAATATTCATCCGATATCTTTCTGAATACCGTACCTTCTAAAGGATTAATCTGGTTTATTTCGAAAATAAGCTAATTTGTATATTCAAAATGGCGGCCATGGGCTAATTTGCATATCCAAGATCGATGTAAACACTCTCTAGTCGCCAATATTTATCAGATCTTCACCAAATTTTTTCTGAACACCCTCTGATGGATTACCCTGGTTGAGTTTGAAATTCAGCTAATTTGCATATCCAAGATGGCCGCCATGTCACTTATGTTATAAAGCCCCATCGTTACTGCATTGGCAATAAAACTTTTAATTGCTATGCAAATGTACGATGCAGTTATAATAATTTCACGATTAGATAAAATGTGTGGATTTAAGGGAGGATGGAGGCCACATTATAAAAACAAGTTTTCCGTCCATCACTTTCCGTCCGTCACACTGACTTTACTCGGGGTTTTTACTAATCCTAAATGTATGACATGAGATATAAAAAAATTATATAAGCACTAAATAGCATCTAACTAAGACTTTTCAAAACTGGCATTCAATATGATGCATGTGTATAATAATCAGAGAATTTTGAGCATACATAAGGGGGGTCAGTTAAAGGCACATTTTGTGATTCCGTCCGTCACGCTAATACTTTATCAGTTACTAAGCAACACATATGTGCCAACATATAAAAAGTTATATAATTAACTTTGTTCCCTCTCAATTATTTCAAATGGATTAAAAAAAAATCATAAAAACTTTTTTTGCGAACTGCACCTAGAGATTTGTGTCTGAATTCTGTCCGTCACAATTTACGACAATTAATGATCTCACCCTAAGGTAAAAATGCACCAAAGGGTTGTATTGCGCGACAAGAAATGACTCCAGAAATTGCCACATAAATGGCATAGGCAGGCTACATCATGGAATGCTATGGATGCTGAGTGATCAAACTCCTTACAGGCTGCAAACATTTTTTTTGTGTAGAGCTCCAATCAATACGACTTTTGAACAGCCCTGTAGACATGGTAGACTATAGGCCTACCAGGATTCACATTCACCGTGTGGATGAATTTCGCCGATTTCTCCGTCAATTCTCAATCAATTTTCATGAAATTTTACACACACTATTTTTCATTCATGTCCTGACTACCCTGAAAGTTTCGCGGAGTTTTGATAAGTATTTAAAAAGTTAGACCATTTGACATGTAGCAAATAAATAAAAATGCTGCCCTCTATAAAGCCATTAGCTTCGTCTCAGAATTGTATTACATGTCAAATGGTCTCACTTCTACAATACTTATCAAAACTTCGCGAAATTTTCAGGGCAGTCACGACATGAATGGAAAATAGTGTGTGTAAAATTTCATGAAAATTGGTTGAGAATTGACTGAGAAATCCGCAAAATTCAATAATCCTGGTTGCTGAATTTAATGTAAATCCGACTATAGTATAGTGATAAAACTGAATCTCACCTGGACTACCTATTGCACTGTCATAATGGCAATTCAACATTAAGCTTTCTGTTCGACCATGCTTAGGTGTTAATTTGGCAACTATGTTGTTCACATTGGAGTAACTATTCACGAAATATTTGGGAAATGGAATCCCAAACGAGCCACTAAATCGCTGACTATTTATTTCAATATTTGAATGATCTGCAGAAGATTTCTGTATTTGTTTGAGTTCCATTAAAATATAGTTTACTATATCTATTTCATTTTCTTTGCTTCCAACGATGTGAACACCATGCTTAGTAATATTCTGAAGTATCCATTTGGCTCTCTCTGCAACAAACTGGCCGTTCTTGAAGTTGTTGTTATTGTTAGCAGACGAAACTAACACCGGGCGGGGATAATACGTGTTTCTTCTATGTACATAGAGTAATAACATAAAATGAAAAGAGATCAAAATGATCCAAATAAAAGGCCTGAGATAGTTTCCATCATCTAATTTAATTTTTTCATCTACTTTATGAGAAAATAATGATTTATTGCGGCTGTCAATCCCTCTGTGCCTCACAGAAGACGCCATTTTGCATGCTTCAGCTTCCGGCGAAATTCATCCGAAAGCTCAGAGCTCTGCCTTCAAAATTATTGAGCCAAGTGGGGGGCCTAGGCCTAAGCCTAGGCTAGCATTGTTCATCAAAGTTTCATGTGACCAGGGGAGCCATGCAGTTATAGGTCATTGAATACAATGGGGCACAGTGAAACTGAATCATGATTCACTGTGCCCCACGATTCACTGTGCCCCAACCAATGTGATTCACTGTATCCCAGTGAGATATATAGGGCACTTTAAGAATTAACCCTCCTATTCTCCTTTTGTGAATGATGTTTCTGAAAATGCATTAACAGTTAGGTGTTTCTTTTGTGGTGTTGTATTTGTTAGAAAATTGAACCTCCCGGTAAAAACTGAGTTATAAGCATGATCAAATAATTTAGGCCAATTAGGTGAATGTTACTGATGGCATCTCCATCCGAGGGTATTGATAGGCCTATGCCATAATATATGTGTTGAGTGATGTGACGTCTGGTAGTAGTAGTAGTAAATCATTGCTTTACGTCACTTTTCGGCACAAAAGGTCTTTTGAGTGACATTATAATACGATGAAAACGTTGTAGTCAATTGATGAGATGAATGATGTACAGATGATGATGTGAGGGTGAGGGTGATAGGGCATGGTGGGTTATTGAAAGCGTTTTCCTTCGCTCGCCCGATAAGGGGTTCTGGGCATGTCTAGGGGATATACCCCCAGACATGCCCAGACGACCGGAGACTTGAGTTTTGCTGTACAATTTAATGATGAAACTCTGTGGCATTTCGCGCAGCTCCGCTATCCTCGGGTCGGATAGTCCCCAGAGTAACAATAGAAACGATCACTCCCAGCGCCAGCACTGATGCGGGTGCTGCATTGGCTCCGCTGTTGAGCGGAGGAACCAGGGTACGCCACTGGCAATCTGCCCGAAGATAATAGCCAGATACAAGGAGGCTGCAGCTGCCCTTGGATGATTGCTGTAGACTAGTGCTTCCGTACAATGCCGTACACAGCATTCAACAGACGGAACAGATCCCTAAAAGTACTACTACTAGCAATCATCCCAGTACCCCGTGACGTCTGGTAGTGTGGACGTATACATTGTGTTGTGAATGGTTGTGAATGGTAGTGCATGGTTGTAGTGATTGTATTTTCTGATATGGTAATTGTGGTTGCATAGTGGTGGTGATTGTGGGAGGTTATGTGGTGAAAGGACTGTGGTTGGTGCTACATGCATAGTTGTGGTGATTGTGGAAGGAGATGTGGTGAAAGTGGTTAGTGCATTCATAGTGGTGGTGATTGTGGGAGGTGATTGTGATCGGTGGTGCATAGTGGTGGTTATTGTGGGAGGTGATGTAGCGAATGCAGTTGGTGGGGCATGGTGGTGGTGATTGTGGGAGGTGATTGTGGCTGGTGCTGCATAGTGGTGTATGGTGATTGTGGGAGGTAATATGATGAATGTGGTTGGTGGTGCATAGTGGTGGTGATTGCGGGAGGTGATTGTGGTTGGTGATACATCGTGGTGGTGATTGTGGGAGGTGATGTGGTGAATGTGGTTGGTGGTGCATGGTGGTGGTGATTGTGGAAGGTAGTGTGGTGAATGTGGTTGGCAGTGGCGTGCCCAGGATAATTGGAACCGGGGGGCATAAATTATTATTTGGAATAGCCCCCCCCCCCCCCGATTAAAAAAATGTAATGTATTTTAAGGGCATTTTTATCGACTGTGGAAAAACCTGCCTACTATAAAAAAATAAAGATATTCCAGCCTGATCGAGGGCTGATTTAAATAGACAATCTACGGTGTTTAGCTTAAATTAGCACATTGTAGACATATATTTTTATCTGTAAGAGGCTAACCAATCCCTTTGAAGTGATAACTAAGCAGGAGGAGCCGGCGAACGACAGTAGGGGCATCCGGCAGGCTACAACAAAGACTTAGACCGGGTTGACATGGTCAGCAATATTCTGTCGAATTTCAGGATTTCAGACCTAAAAAGCGTTAATTATTTGATTTTTTTTTATTGTCAGATTGACGTTTTCGGGATCCGCCCCTACGCAGTTCTACAGTAGGCTACAACGTTGGTTTATTTTTGACCCACGTCCAGCCTATACCAGGTTGGCCCGGGTTGGCCCAACACCAATCTCATTTTGGCTAATAATAACAACAACAACATTATCCGCAGCCATGATATCAAGGTATCAAGACGTGTTTCCTGCTCCCTGCTGGGATGAATATTCTCACAAACCCAGCAGAGAAGGAGATGTCGTTTTATGTGTGATAACATGCACTCCTTGTGATAACGTACACCGGCTACGCCTGTGATGCAATTTTTGAAGGGCAGCTGAACCGGGGGCGTACGCCGACTACGCCCACTGGTGGGCACGCCACTGGGTTGGTGGTGAATTGTGGTGGTGATTGCTGGAGGTAATGTGGTGAATGTGGTTGGTGGTGCATTGTGGTGGTGATTGTGGGAGGTGAGTGTGGTTGGTGGTGCATGGTAGTGGTGATTGTGGGAGGTGAGCGTGGTTGGTTGTGCATGGTAGTGGTGATTTTGTTAGGTGATGTGGTGAATGTGGTTGGTGATGCATGGTGGTGGTGATTGTGTGAGGTAATGTGGTGAATGTGGTAGGTCTCATCCCTCTTTCTGTCTGCGTCAGCTCTAATCTACACCTGTTGTTAAGGTCAAACCTGTGGTCTTCCTGTCTGACCTGACTAAGCGAAAGATGGGGTTGGTTTGGTTTGGTAACGCCTTGACGGCCGTTTAGGTTGGTCGGCCCAGGTGTGAACTGGGGTTGAGCTGTACGTGGGCAATAATTGTATGGGAAGGGGGGGGGGGGGTTGACTGCCTTTCATGACATAGGGCAAAGCGGCATACCTACTAGGCCTATATAGGTAATATAGTCATACAGGGTAGTTTTCTGAACTAAAAATGTCCTGTCAAATAGGCCTAATGTTAACATGTATGAAGATAATTCCCCAGAAATTATTTATGTTGAGATTGTCCACCTGTCAAGTCGATACGAACAGGAATGTTAACAACACAGCCACATCGAGTATTGTGTGCACGCTGGTTGATCCAACAACCCGAAAAATGTTCGACATTTGAGTTTATTTATTTATGGGACGATCAGTGCTTTAGGTGAACACTTTATCCGTGAAGCATGTGCTGTTTTTTCCCATATCAAACAAAAAATTAACAACGTTTGTATTTTCTCACACGATCAAGTCACATATGATATAACTGCCATATTACAGTTCAACTACAGCTAAGAGTGCGATAATTGGGCTGATACCGTTATTCGTCTCATAGTGAACACCACAGCCCAGAGTGTGATAAAGTACAGAAAAGCCATCAGTCTTTTGGGCTGTGCGAATAAAATACATTTAAAATACATTTACATTTGAGAAAAAGTAATGTTTATTAAAATAAAATCCATTAAATTATATTTGTATGATTTGTATGTCACGCCACGATTCATTTAAGCGACATAACTGATGAGTGACGTGGTCGCCTGTCAGTGTTACTGTGTTTGTCAGATGGTCAGAGCAATATCTTTTTAAAATAAGTTCTCGTTAAGAGGCACTTATACCAGTCCCTGGCACTGCTGACGCAATGAGGCACGCTGTGCCAGACAGGCCCCCCGTCTAGCACAGTGAATGGCAAAACACGACATTACAAAAAGTTGCTTAATTACTCTAGAACTATAATTCATTACTACTAGCCTAACTAGACCTCGAAATTGGTCAGTTGTCTGTGAACAGTGTCTGTTAAATAGGCTAGTGAGCCTAGTCTACTTTCCATTCACTGATTCAGGACCGTCACCAGACTCCGGGGCACATATATCATGTGAGCGTACTTTCATTTTGTCAAGTCCGAGGGTGGTTCATAACTTATTAAACTTAATAAAAACTTATTAAATTTATAATGACAAAAGTAGGCTATATATTTTCGAGCGAAAGTTAAGGGGGGTTCAACAAACCACGCCCCTCTCGGTGACATTCCTGCAATTCACAATAATATCTTGGGTGAAAGGCAATTGGAAGATTTTCTAATAAAAGATATTCTGGCTTTTAATTTGACAAAAAGTGACCTCATCATCTCATGCAATTTAAAACAAAATGGCAAATATAATTTATAAATAGCATAAGCATAGTCTATTAATTTAACCATGATATAGATGGAGTACCTATCCCTATAACCTCAAAATGACAGAAATTGAATGTTGACGGTGGGGAGTGTTAGTCGTGAAGTTGGAAAATTTTGTTACTAGACTATAATTGTCTATCCTTACAAGATAGGGCCTTCAAAGTGAAAGCGACACAATCAGGCTAAAATCATCAAAAAAATAAATTATTTTCGCTTTTTAATATGGCTATGTGATCAATGGTGGAATGTGGATATGTCCATAGACTAGAATTGCCAAAGTTTTTAAATTTTTGTGTGACGCATTTTCCAGTTTTAAAAGCGAGATATAAAGACGAAATTCCAGATTTCTTATTTCGAACATGCATGTTCAAAATAGGAAATACGGGAATTTCGTCTTTGTAAATAATCTCTGGATTCTAGGGTGGCTCATATCCGCCAAATTTTGTTCCAGAGAAACCTCATATTATTAAGGCGTTATAACGCCTTATTTTGAGGCGTTATTACGCATTATTAAGGCGTTATTACCACTTAAATCAAGGCGTTATTACTTCTTAAATTAAGGCGTTATTATGCCTCATTTAAATGCATTTATATGCGTTAAATTAAGGCTTTGTAATCCCTTTTATCGCGGGTCCCGAGATATTCCGGGTGCAAAAAATGTCCCGCTGTAGTGGGTCCGAGATATCTCGGGGAAAGTGTTTTTTTTTTAATTAATCTTGACTGTAAAATCAATGTGGTACGGCATCCGTGGGGGTAAGCTTGTTTTGGCTGATATAAGTTTGTTTCTCTTTTGATTGTGCATGGATATCACCACATAATAGTATCTGGACTTTCATCCTTAAATAAATCTTTTTGAACGAAAACATTTTAATGACCGCCATGAAATCAATAAAATAATCATAGCCTTCTCAAGAATTGAGATAGAGACTTGATTTTCTCACCAAAGTATATTTTTTTTATCAAGGATTACAATAAAGCAAACGGTACCTTCCTTTGGCTTGCTTAAAATGTTTTTTTTAATACAGTAGATATCGATAGGATTAAAAGAGCTTGGGAGTTATTGTACATTTATCAGTTATATAGCCTACACGACGTAATAAGTGAAATGAATGGGGCTTCAACCCTTTAACCGCCAAACAACTGGAATTTTCATTCACATGAAGTTGTGTCTCACTGACACGATGCACAACTTCAAGTGGGTGAAAATCATTCAGACATGACACAGTGGAGGTCAACTATTTTTAAAATTTGCTGATCTATGTCACGTTTGATCTCTGGCATATTTAAAGGCTGATATGCAGTATGCTAGTGAAAAATGTAAAAACGAATATAATCGGGACTGGCGGTTAAAGAGTTAAATTATGCCACCTTTGTGCACATATAGGCTAAACTGGGCCAGGAGAACCTCCTGAGGATGGCGAGATGAATGAGATGACACTGCCCTCCTGAATTCAGACACATGATTCGAAATTGGAGCCCTATCTCGTTGGAAAATCGTTATAGTATCAACTGTGGCCAACCAGCTGTATTTGGACACGGTTTTGTAAACACATTTTGTAATGAGATATTTCTATTCTCATAGGGAGATGTAATTTTTATAGTTTTTAATAATACAAGCGGATAAGTTGAAGGTCATATGACGGCATCATTTATCGAATATGTAAACGCTATATAGCATAAACAATAAATGCTGAAGGATTTTGAACAGTTATTCACTTGTAAACATACATTATTGTAGCATAATTTATGTAATAGTCGTCCCATTTTAATTCTTTCAAAGTCGAAAAAAATATCACACTAAAAATGAAGCATAAATCAGGCACTATATTTCAATAAGTAGTGGTCAACTGGTCAGAGTAGTGCCGCCGATAGATGACATTAAAGCCCACATGATCAAATTGTGAGCTGTGCATTAACTTAAGCCCGTTATTCATTGTTGTTGGAAGAGAGGCTAAGTGGGGAAGATCTAAAACATGATAACAACATTTCAAAAAAGCATAGGTGTAAAGAAGTTAAGCTCAGATATCATAAGGATTGTGAAAAAGTTCATAAAAACATTAATTTTTCTACATTACATCTTAGGCCTGGGGTTCCAGGGACATTTGCAGATGTGAAAGCACCTTGAGAGGCTTAACTCCTGACCTTGAGTGACTTTTAAAGTCAAATATCAACATACAACTCACGTCATATATAATTATAATGATGAGTTATAGCCTTAAAATACCTTTGTAACATTTAAGCGCTTTTTCTTACGTTGGGGTTCCAGGGACATTTTCAGATGTGAAAGCACCTTGAGAGTCTTAACTCCTGACCTTGAGTGTCTTTTAAAGTCAAATATCAACATACAACTCACGTCATATATAATTATAATGATGAGTTATAGCCTTAAAATACCTTTGTAACATTTAAGCGGTTTTCCTTACGTTGACCTTGAAGTCATGTGGCTGTTTCTTAAACTTACTACTTTTGAAGGAAGACACTATTCACCAGATCACAGTAAACTTTCGGGCTCATTCTGGTCATAATACATTTGTGTTTATGTAGCAGACACCAAGTAGTACACTATTGTAGATGGGGAACTTGGGTGGTTGCTAATAGTAGTACCCCCCCCCCCCTCCCCCCACCCCCACACATACACCTGGGGAGGGTCATTAGGGATCTCTTCTGTCTCTTGCATGTTGTACTGCTTGATACGAAAGCACTAGTCTACAACAATTATCCAAAGGAAGCTGCAGCCTCCACATATCTACGGAATATTTATACGGAATACGGCGTTCGCTCATCGTGATTGGCTTTATCACTGAAGTTAAGCAACGTCGCGCCCGGTTCATAATTGGATGGGTGACCGCCTGGTGACTGCCAGGTGCTGTATACACTCGTGGGGCTCAGAGAACCACGTTAATCAGATGGCTCGTCTGACTGACCTAGAGTTGGACGTAAAAGAACCTCAATGGACGTAGGCGCAGTTTCCATCCAGCGAGACCCCAGAAAATCCACAATGTGTGAGTACTTGGCACATAAGGCGAATTTGCTTGGAATGAAAATAGCTTGATGCGCCTCAATGGCAGCTCAGCTGTATATCTCCCAGGAGACTGAGTTGGAATTTGAATGATAACAGGCCTTGCTAAGTTACTCTCGATGTTCAGCGCTCTGAACAGCCGCCGGCTGGATACATGCGCTATATAAGATTTCATTCATTCATTCATTCATTCATATCTGGGCTGAATCTTCGTGCAGATTGCCAGCGGCTAGCCCTGGGGCACGTTTCACTAACATTCACTGATCTTTAGGCAAGAATATCCTTAGACGAAAGATCATCCAGTGTTCTAAAGATATTTCTGTCTGACCGTTTCACTAACGCGATCTTTACCTTATATCTTAATCTTTATCGCCATGTGCCAAATAATTTATGCATGATCATAATATCGCACGATACACCACAACATCCGTTGTTTCTGACCAATCTGCCGACAGCTACATGACATCATTGTTTTGTAAACATTCACCGGAGCACGTGTAGTCTACCATAGAATAATGAACCACTACCAATAGGCCTAGGTTCTTTGTTTATAAATGTAATTAAGTCAGTCAAGTTTTAAGATAATAATATTAAGCATATATAAAATATAATTATAAATAACGTTATGTCTACACTCTAGGCCTAATTATATTCAGATCAAATTGAATAACAGTAAATATATATCAATCTTGTTAGGCCGTGCGTCAGACCGTGACAGGACAAGAGCACAGGGTAGGCCTATTGGTAAACATGAAGTTAGGCCTATCGACGCCTACCTGGTGAAATTGTAAATTCATTTAAAACCATAGGTTATATTAGCCTAGCTTTACAATGTGCCACCCCTATAATGTAATTTGCCTAGGCCTATATTGTATAGACTCTGGGAGAAAGGCAGCCAAGCATGTCGCCTGCCTGTATAAGATATAGGGACTATAGTTTATTTAACCTACCAGCACATACCGCACCATAGACTACACATTATTGTACCAGAGATTTTAGTACACTAATAATAAAAAATCTCTGATTGTACACACACGGAACCTGTACAATGTATGGATAGGAACAATAGGCCTATATATAGGCCCTATATCTACCAGCTACCAACACATAACTGAGGCTTTGTTTAGGTTAGATTACAATCAAATATTCTAGGTCGCTATAGACATTTTATACTAGAGTTGAATAGGTATGACCAGTAGGCCTAGAGTAGCCTACATCAATGTTGAAGATAATCAGCGAAACTGTGAGTAAAACGAATAATTAATTTAAGAAAAAATATAACATCTGATTAGGCCTACAACTTGATGCGCTGTCGTTTTCTACGCAAATGATAAAATACAGAGTCAAATTCATGAATAAACATATGGTAAACATCGTCTTTAACGGTTTAAAGAGTGCCCCCGACCACTCTTTAAATCTCATCTTTATAACTAAGGATTTCGCCTTAAACATCTTTAGTGAAACGGGTCACTTAAAGATCACTCCTTAAAGATCGTTCGTGAAACAGTCAAATCTTTAATTAAGGTAAAATCTTTATTTAAGGAGGATTTGGCGTTTTAAAGATCGTTTTTGCCTTAAAGATCGCTTAGTGAAACGCTACCCAGGTTCCCCCAATCAACAGCGGTACCAATGCAGCCATTCTGGTCCTTTGTTCAACCCTATTCAACTAGATCTGGCAGACGCTAGGCAGGTGGCCTGAAGTTATGGTTGACATTGTAAAGTTTTTTATTGTAGAGCATCTTCCTGACAGCCAGGCTTGCTGCTCCCGAAGTCTCAGACCGAGCCTTGCTGAATCAGTGTTATCATCCACCTATTGGGGTAGGGAGGATGATTTAGATATTGAATATTCATTAATTTTTTAACAAAATGCCAACTGAATGTTGGCCCACTGTCTGCGACGTTGGCTCAACAATAATCCAACCCTGCCGCATGTACCGTCTCGTGTCTGGTGAGATGTGGTGGGAGCTGTCTGTCATACTTCCTGTGAAATTCTCCGCCACCAGACATGTGTTGCTTAATGCAGGGCCGGCGTCGTAGACAGTGGCCCTGCATTAAAGCAGCACTCATACCAGAGGTCAAACTTGGGTCAAACAGAAAAAATCTTTCTTGAAAGTCCCTACTCTAATAGATGGTTTTAACACTGATTCAGAAAGGCCTCGGTCTACGACCTCGAGAGAAGCGAGCCTTGTGTGGGAAGATGATTGTAGAGCTGCCTTTGTCGGAGGAATCTTCCCAATTGCCTTAGATTAGTTGGTAGACATCTCTTTCCTGGCTGCATTGATGTAATCTAGGTAACTCGTTCAGTCGTATATCAGGATGACGAATCTCTCAATGCGTGACTCACTTTTCGCAAAGAGGTGTTTAGTGCTCAGCTCCTCAATATCAGCAATAGCTTCAGAACATACAGTCGATACATCAGTAGCCTCAGAACATACAGTCGATACAACAGGTATCTTATATTCCCTCTCCTACTGTATCACACGCAGTGAATGCGCGAAAGCAGGCCAAGCCAATAGATTTCTCTATGCCCATTGCAGGAACAATTTCGTGAACAACAGCTGTGAAACGGATATTTGAGCGAGTTTTAAATGCCTATCAGATCCACTGTTTCACCCAAACATAACACAGATGCTCCCTGAGATAGATTTCATTCCCATCAGCTGCTGCAAGTGTGACGGTCTGTTCTAATCAACCCGTAACAAATCTTTCTAGTTATCTGGGAGTCTTGCTGATAGCTGAACTCTTGGTCAGTTGTTTTCCCTGTTCCACTGTGGTGAAGAAAATTGTTTCATTCTTGATTTACATTGTGTCCCAGACCAAAAAGTCATCGTTGTCTTCCCGAAAGTGTTTATCATCTATCATATAATGGCATGAGGCCGCCTGCACCAATGTATATTGCTCATGGTGTCTCCCTGCTCCCTTGTGACGACGTTCTTTAGCTACAATGATTTCCTCCCACTGTTGTCTACTACAGCCCAGCCACAACCAGTGCCTACAAGCTGCAGGATATTATGTTAGTCCAATAGTCAGTACTCCTTTGACTACACAATTTAATTGCTCGTGGCAATGGTCAATTGCGATGGCTGAGAATTAGTTTGATGTTTTGTAAACTACAAATTTCTCAGATTTGCTCTGTTGGTGCATAGCTAGTGCGACCAAATGAAAACATCCAGTGTTTCCTGGATGGTACAGGCTGTAATGTGACCTGGTGAACAATAGCCTACTCTAAGACAGACAGCCAGTACCCTAGCCTAGCTGAATAATCTGACTGGCTCTCTTGATAGGATAAGGCAAATAACCTTTTTTTTCAAGTCATGCAAGTTTTTTCACAAATTTGTGTACCCAATACCCCTGTTTCCTGGGTCAGTACTAGCCGGACACTGTGTGGATGTTCCTGTGTTTGTTTGAAACAGGACTCGAGTGGACCTACAGTTCCCAGTCAGTGGTGGATACCTGCTGGTGTTGCTACATTTGGTCATACTGGACACATGTTTTCTAATAGTTCCAAGCAGTTCAAACCCCAGCACTATGAGCTGTCCCAAACTAACCCACTGGGCACATGGCGTTGTTGCGATGTCGAATCAACGTCAATGATTCAACATCACGCAAATGTCGTGTGCCCTTCAATTGGTCAAGGTTATACTACTATTATCAAGAAGGGCTACGACAAGCAGAAATCATCATAATTAAGATGTATCAATAATACAATAAGTATTCCTTTTCAAATCTGAGGAAGCAGGTGAAGCTGATCAAATAAACATGCACAGTTCTATATAGACCGGGCAGCTTACATTACCAGCATAATTATACACACTTTCTACATTTCGTCACCACAATTATATTATGTTGTGCCAGTGTTATGCCGGCAACTACTGATCTTATGTAATTAGCTCCAAGAGTAGAGTAGCCTAATGCACTGTTTTGCAGTAACCGCATTTGTCTGTAATAGGTGATACTATCAGCAAAAAGCAGTTATGAACATATTTTCAGTGTGCCAGTGTGAAAAAACACAAAATAAAAATGATCTATTGAAAGACCCTCGATGTATTGAGGCAGTCAGTAATAGACTGTAACCCTCCGCTGCACGATACGGATCGTAATCTGGCGCAATCCAAATAGAATTCCGGATCGTGGATATGGATCGTAATCCAGATCATCCAATAAATGTAATTGTTTGTACCTTGATCTGAGACCCACCTCTGGTAAAAGTTTCATGCAAATATATTCATTACTTGGTAAGTAGACTAATGCTGGTGACAAACCGACAGACAAACAAACAAACAAACAAACAAACAAACAAACAAACAAACAAACAAACAAACAAACAAACAAACAAACAAACAAACAAACAAAAAAACAAACAAACAAACAAACAAACAAACAAACAAACAAACAAACAAACAAACAAACAAACAAACACGACATAAGGGCCACATAAAACATAACCTCCTTTGTCGTTTGTAACTAGGGAAACGTTGCCTGAACACTTACATCTAGATCCCACATGGTCCCAGTGTGATAGTGATATTAGACGGCGCAAACACGGAAAGTACATGAATAGGTCTACAATTTTCTCATATTTGACCTGCAGGGTCAATCAAATCAATATCACATAAAAACACAAATATTACTAATAATATGTGTAATCAGTTGGCCAATAAAGGCTACAGAATAGCGATATAATGGGGAAAAGTAGACTTATAATAGCTCAGAACTTGTAACAATATGCATTGACCTGAACTTGAACTTTAAAGACCATCTCAAGGACATCTGAAAACAGACTCAGGGTGGTTCCACATCTAAAAAGAAGTTTGAAGGCATAGAGATGTTGTGTGGAGATTTTTCATGCTTTTATGAACTTGTGCACAATTGTTATGCAATCTGCTCCACTATAACAGAAAACGAGCTACTAATGGTGTAAATGTAGGCCTACATAGGCATTTAGAGTTATATAGTATTCAGTTGAAGTGTTGTTGCTTCTAATAAACCAAATATTGAATTGATAAATCGTTGCACAATTTCAGATTTAGTACCAACGTAAACATCTTGCGATTTTGTCAAGATGATAATACCGGTTACACCCCTACAGTCACATGTGCGCATGCGCGGATATGCATGTGTCTCATTGCAGACGGGACGCCGACTCTATATGCCTACCTGATGCTGGCCATCAACTACAAGGCTGGCGGAACACCAGAAATATAGGAATAACTGACCAACTTTTTTGGTAGGCCTACACATGTTACGTTGTCAGAACAAAATTAAAAGTAGTATATGCCTTCGGAATGCTAGGCCCTGTATTTATATATATTGTGAAAAGTTAAGAACACCGAAGAGCTAAAATAAAAATGATGATTTTGATCATTTCAGCGTGGGGACCAAGTTTAGTTGTCATAAAATTAATAATGGCCCTACATCCATACCATAGGTATTTCAATGAAGCAGTAAGAGCTAACTATAAGCAATTTATGATGATTTAAAATTATGATGATTTAAAATTAAAAACCTGTTATCTTCATGTTTTACCCCTCCCCCCCCTATACATTCCACTGACAGTCATTGAAATAATTATAACATAGTTAAAAGCTGAGATACATAGTAGTGGGGTAGATAAATCTATCAAATTGCAAAACTCCATCAACAAACTTGGTGTTCATGACCATCTGGAAGAACACGCTGTACAATACCTAGCATCAATAGGAGCCTAAGGTGTTTTTTTTAGTTTTGTAGCTTAACTCATAAATTCACCATTTTCCAAGATGATCGTCATTTGACGAAGGTCAACAATAAACTGATATAATTTTCGATAGAATTGAAGAAGATTGATTATTTCGGTGTTTATCATCGGGTTTTCACATACGCCCGACATAGTGATATAGCCAGAAAAAACTTTGTATAAAAAATACCCAATTTTAAGAATGGGCGTTTTGCACCTTGGTGGTGCCCCACGTAAGGGGCAAAGCGCTCATATCAGATAAATATTATTTAAAACTAGAAAAGGAGTTCTCGAACTCTGAGGTCCAGCTTTAGTCTGCTTGAGTGCTATAGAAAAACAACAGTGTATTGGTCTTCCTCATGGGCCAGAATCCTCAATCCGACGTGTATTACTTCCACCACCATTGCCGATTCATACAATACTTGCCTACGATGTACCTGATACAGAGAATGTAGGCCTACCCACCAAATTCCGGTTCAATGTTGGGCTAGCGTTACAGCGTTGCTGGTTCAATGCCGGTCAATCGTCTACGACGCTGATGCAGCATTAATCAATCACTGGGTCTGTTGTAGGCCTGCTTTGCACAAGCACGTGTCATTCAACCAATACTGCTTCAATGTTGACCCACAGTCTTCGATGCTGGCCCGTCCTTAAAAGAGCATTAAGCGATTGTAGCCCCCTACTGTCTTTTCTGGCTGTTGCATTATCATGATTATACTGGTGACCTTTAAATTCCGGCGTCAGAAACATCCGATAACACTATACAATGGCCCAATGCTGGGCCACCGTCTGCGACGCTGGGCCAACATTATTCAACCAATCCCCTTCAAGCTTTCAACCACAAATATAGCCCAAGCGTGAATATTATTATTTCTGGACACTTGTTAAAGACAAATTAAAGTACTTAAGCTAAGGACCTGAAACGTTATATTCGACAAGTTTATAAGGACAGGTGAACATAAATGTAAACCGTTTCCCACACACAGCATCCCTCTTTCCCCGAAATAGGACACAACTCAGGCAAAATAAACTTAACAATACCGGCCTCCGGCCAATTCTAAAAAAACGAGAGCTTTTCTCTAATCGCTTAAGGATATAATGTTTTTAACAATCATCTCTAGCAATTTTGTTACCATGTTGTTTTTGTGAAATGCCAACTGCCAAATAATTATAAGTTTTAGTCTCAATTATTGAGAAAGTCAAAGTCAAAACTCATTTATTTGCCAGAAATTACATTCAAGATAATGAAAAAACAAATATGTATATATATTTAATATATATCTACACTAAATATAATTGCAATAGGCTGGAGACCTCCATTAAGACACATTGTGTATCGCTATCATGGAGGCCACCATTCTGATGATATAGATAGTTGCTGTAAGTTGAACATGTTGAAGAAACAAATAATTGAGTGAATAAAAAATAAGGTGAAAAAAAACGAAGAAAGGAAATGAGTGAATTAATTTTTGAAATTAAATAGTTATGAAGTGATAATGAAGTGGAAATGCGCGCGATCAATAGAAACACCGTACAATGAACCCAAATACTAAGAAAGTATAAATGAAATAAAATACATAAATAAATGGTAATAAGAGGAGAGAAAACAAATGCCGTCAATATAATATGTTTTTGTCATAGTACTATTATTACTAAGACAGTTAAAAAAAAAAAAAAAAAAAAAAAATATGACAGTTATTTAATACTATTATTATGTTGCTTGTTAACACGCTGTACCGATGGAATGTTATATAACGTTGTTACATATTGCACAGTTCAATATTGAGCAATCAGTCAAATAGTTTTCTATAATATATTTTTTAATGTACTGGCTGTAACCAAGTAAATTATGTGTGTCAATTTTATTCAATATGGAGGTAGAAATATCATTTAACAGGGTTGGTATGTCATACCGTATAGACTGTTTTGCAAATGCATGCCTTATCCGAGGAACAGCAACAGCACTTCGAGATCTTGTATTATATGAATGTATATTATATCTATAGTTAGGATACATAGACTCAAAATAATTGGGAAGGGATTTATTCAATAGTTTGTATATAAATTTTAGTTGTTGAAGTTTCAATATGTCTTTGATTTTGGACAATTTCAATGATTTAAAAAGAGGTTCAGAATGTGAATTATACTTACTAAGCGTTATAATGCGAATAACTTTTTTTTGAAGTTTAAAAATCCGTTCATAGCGGTAGCCCCAGATAAGTAATCCACAATGTATATGTGGTAATATTCAACTGTTGTAAAGAGTATGTAAAATGTATGATGGGAGGAAATGTTTTAATTTATTTATAATACCAATTGTTTTTGATATTTTAAAGAGCTATCTTGTTTACATGGTCATCCCATTTTAGGTGTTCTTCCACTATTATACCCAGGAAATTGAATGTAGAAGTATGTTCAATTTGTGTGTTATCCACAGATATTGAAATATTTTTAAATTTTCTCTGTGGCATATAACATCATGTATTTAGACTTAGCAGCATGATGTTTCATATCAAAAGCTATGATAATTGTATTGCTTGATAACATGGAACACATTTTGAGTCTTTATTCTAATATAATCCTCTAAGGATTTACCCAGCAGGCACAGCCACGTGGAATACACGTGGAATATGAGTGATTGTGCCACGTGGAATACAAATGGAAAACAGTTTGAATGCGCAAACACGTTTCAATTGTTTATATCACGTGTTTTCCACGTGTTAATGCCACCTATAATACATGTGAATAAACCACGTGTTTTCCACCTGTTAATGTCACCTATAATACACGTTAATAAACCACGTGTTTTCCAAGTGTTAATGTCACCTATATACACGTGAATAAACCACATGTTTTGCACTGATGTAAAAGTGGAATATTAATTAGAGAATAATTAATTGTATATTTATTTCACCATTCCTGCACTTCTACTTCTGACACTTATCTGATCTGAAACATACATGAAATATCACAAGTCAAATTACATTAATTGCAATATCATGGACCCAAAGAGACTCGAAACCTTGACGACGATGTTAGAGGCTTCACGCGGTAGACCACAGGGCAGCGGAGAGATCTCCGCTGCCCTGTGGTCTACCGTAATTTGTGCAATCATATTATCAAAACCTAGCTTTAGTGATGTTGGGCCTATCACCAGATGGTGCACATGTATCAAACTCGAGGTATCACCACACTATACAAAACTATCTACACCCCCGTCAGATTAACTTGTATCGCATGTTTTTCAACAATTTCTCAGTCAATTCTCTTTCGATTTAATGAAATTTTGCAAGGACTGTTTTTGAGTCACGCGGCAACCAACGAGAAATTTTCATAAAAAAATAATATATAGTTCAAAAGTTAGACTATTTGACATGTAGTAAATTTGTAATTACGACGTCCCTCTATAAACCCATTAACTGGTTAAATTAAAGTTTTGTTTATAGCCCTGAATTGCATTTCATGCCAAATGGTCTGAGTTTTTAGCTATACAATATTTTCCGATAAAAATTTCACGGTAGTGGCCGCGTGACACGAAAAGTGTTGTTGTAAAATTTTATGAAAATTGGTTGAGAATTGGCAGGTTATCTATAGGCATTTTTTATCATCTCACCACACATAATACCCGTCTGATAGACTTACATGTATTATGACCCATTCGCTCAGGCCTCCCAGCACTCCTAAAAAGTGCAAATCACACGTGGAATATACATAAGAAGGAAATTTAGGCTCAACCATCACATGATATCCACCAGATATACACGTGGATAGGTACACCAATAATCCATGTGAAAAATACACGTGGAAAACAAGTGGAACAAAATCAGATGGCATTCTTCACATGATATGCATCTGATATCCAGGTGAACTGGTACACCATTAATCCACGTGACACAATTCACGTGGAATACACCTGAAAATGTACACCAATAATCCACATGAGAAATGCAACGTAAGAAGATTACACGTAAAAAAATAAGGCTCAAACTTCACTTGATATCCACCAGATATACACGTGGATAGGTACACAAATAATCCATGCGAAAAAATACACGTGGAAAACATGTGAAACAAAGAAGGTTGGCATTCTTCACATGATATCCATCTGATATCCACGTGAACAGGTAGGCTTACACCAATAATCCACGTGAAACAATTTACGTGGAATACACCTGAAAATGTACACCAATAATCCACATGAAAAATGCAACGTGGATTAGGGCCTACACGTGAAAAAAAATAAAGCTCAAACTTCACTGGATATCCACGTGTAAATCAACACCAATAATTCGGTACACATATGAATAAATCCACGTGGAATACACCTGGATTTTTAGTGGAACACGTGTCCACCAATTTTCCACCTCAATTACATGTGGATTCCACGTGGTGTGCTGCTGGGTAAGCTCTACCCCAGACAGCAACGTAATGGTGGGCCACCGGTAGCCCACCACCAAATGCCACCGTTTGCCAGTGGTGGCCGACCACACGGATGTCCAGCTGATAGCGGGTCGCCCACCAGCTTCATTGTTTGCTGGAGGTGGACCACCGATGGTCCATCAGTGGCCAATCACACCCTCCAATTACTACCTGCGTGAAACTGGTGGTCAATCAGTGGCTTTTTTGCCGCTCATAGCCACTGGTGGACCACTGGAGTGATGTTGTCTGGGACAGATCCGCTCAGATATTAGACTATTATGGGGTGCTATCCATGCACAATGAAAAGAGAGACAAGCTTTTATCAGTCAAAACAAAGTTACACCCATGGATGCTGGACCACATGGATTTTACAGTAAAAAATGATATAAAAAACACTCTGCCCGCGATATTTCAGGACTGGCGCTAAATATTTACAAAACCGTTTATCCACTGAGCCATTAGGCCTATATATGAAACCTTAATTTGAGGCGTAATAATGCCTTAAAATAAGGCATAATAACGCCTTAATTTAAGCCGTAGAAACGCCATAATTTAAGGCGTAATAACGCCTTATTATAAGGCATAATAACGCCTTAAAAAAGCGTAATAACGCCTTAAATTAAGGCGTTATAATTATGGCTTAATTTAGGGCGTTATAACGCCTTAATACGGCGTAATAACGCCTTAATAATGCGTAATAACGTTAAAGTAAGGCGTTATTATGTCTCAAATTAAGAAAGGCGTTCTAACGCCCTACTAGGCAATAAGGCGTTATTACGCCTTAATAATATGGGGTTTCCCTGGAAGGAAAATTGTGGGGTATGAGTCACCATAGGATTTAATTCACTCTAACAGTTAGTCTTTCGGATGAACGGAAGTGCACCTGAACCACGTTTCCGGCTTGTCCACTTCAATGGATTTGCCGCTGCTAGATGTACTGCTACGCTATCCGAAGCTACAACTCAAAGTTCTGATGTTTGTTCGATAACTTCTCCCAACATTAGCAAAAAAATATATTTTGTGCAAAAAATGTCGGCGGCAGGAGGAAAATTTCGACCCGGAGAAGGCGACTGGATCTGCGTTGATCCAAAGTAGGCAATAATTATCCTGACCTGATTCAGATTTTTCACCCTCTGGCTCTGACTCTGAGGCACTGTAGTCAGTGTAACTTAGACCTGTCATGCAGATACTCTCTCTAACAGTAACATAGTGTCATGCGTTATAGACTTATACTCTCTCTAACATGGTGTCCTGCTTTCTAATGAAGAAGAAGAAGAAACTTTATTTCACCATAATTATATACAACATTTTTTTAGTAATTTATAAAAGGAATAGGTTTAGGAGACCTCCATTAAGACATTAAGCCGCTAGCATGGAGGCCACCTTGTAATAAAAAATAATAAAAAAACCCCAAAAAAACTGTGCACCAAACATTTCACATAATAAAAATACAAACAAATAAACATACATACAGTAAAAACACCATATACATAAAGCAAATTAATGTAAATAAACTCTCATAAACATACCAAAAAAAAGAAATGATCCAAATGATGAAAACATTGACAATTTATACACCTTTGATATTTTCAAATACATTAAGAGGTTAGAGTTAATTATTTATTGGGCAGCCAAACGATGGCAGACATAGCAATTTTCAACCATACAATTCTCTGTGTAATTTTCTAGGAGACTCAATTTAATGTATCTACAAAAACTATCGAAGGAATGCGTGAAAATTTTATTTATAATATTAGTGGAAGTAGTGTTGATAATTTTTGGTAGATTATAACGGAGACATCTTTTACAAAACTCCCGTTTGGGTCGAAAAGGGCGAAGATTTTGAAAATGGCGAGTGTTGTAATTGTGATAAGTACAGTTTCTGGGCATGTTAAAGGAGTCAAAGTATTCTGGTAATTGATTATTTAATAATTTATTGTAAAATTTGGGCTGATTTAAATGAAGAATGTCATGAATTTTTAATATTTTCAATTTTTTGAATAATGGATCAGTATGTGAAAACTTAGGACTTTTATCAATAATTCTAATGGCCCGTTTTTGAAGTTTATATAAATGTTTTGACTCATAGCCCCAGCCAAGTAAACAGTAATTAAGTTGAGATAATATAAGTGAATTATAAATAGTAAGTAAAATATTCTGTGGCAGCTGAAATTTTAATTTGTTCATAATCCCAATGATTTTACATATTTTATTTGAAAGTTTATCGACATGATCGGCCCAACCCAGATGTTTATTAAAAGTTAATCCCAAAAAATTAAAATTATCGATACATCGTAAATCAGTATTATTAATCTTAATGTTAGGTATTGTTACTCTTTTTTGACGCTGATAAAAAAGCATAAATTTGGATTTACTGGTGTTAAGTGACAGCCTATTAACTTTCAGCCAAACACAATTTTTTGCTAATTCTCTATTTAACAAAACATTAATATTTTCCTTATTATCACGATTATTGAAGTCACTTAGTTTGGCTAAAAGTGTACTGTCATCGGCATACGATATGATTTTAAATATATCACTTGCATTTGTAAAATCATTTAGATATATGATGAATAAAAGTGGGCCAAGAATAGATCCTTGTGGAACACCTGTTTTAACTGGAAGAAGACTAGATTTGATGTTGTTTATTTGTACGAATTGTTGCCTATCCGACAAGTAACTATTTAAAAGGTTTAATGCGCAGTCCTTAATACCGTAGTGTTTTAATTTGTCTAATAATATGGAGTGATTCAATGTATCAAAAGCTTTACTTAGGTCGAGAAAAATGGTTATAGGGATGTCTCCATTATTCATATACGTTGTTAGTCTGTCAATTAATTCAAGGGCAGCTAATTCAGTGGAATGATTCTTACGGAAGCCATATTGACTAATACTGTAATATTAAATAATTTATTTTCTGTAAAATATTTATTTATTTGCTGGAAAATAACTTTTTCAAAAATTTTTGATATAACTGTAAGAAGAGAAATAGGTCTATAATTTTCAATGATTGTTGCATCTGAATTTTTAAATAAGGGAGAAACTTAGGCTATTTTTAATTTTTGTGGAAATATGCCCGTCGTCAGTGATTGGTTAACAGTAATTGTCAAAGGTCTAATAAGGTGATCTTTAATAAGCTTTATTAACGAATTGGAAATCTCATCATGTCCAGAACTATTCTTTGGAGCAAAATCATCAATTATTTTAGAAATACAAGATTGATCAACCGTAGTGAAACTAAATTTTAACAGAGACGGATTTCGGAGATAATTTTTATGCGAGTTGCCATGACAATTTTTAATTTTTGCTGCTAAGTTCAGGCCAATATTTGCAAAATATTCGTTAAAATTATTAACAATTGATTCCGGTTCTTTTATGACTAGTCCATTTTTAATGATATATTCAGGAGTGATTTTCTTCCCCTTTTTATGTAATAAAGTGCTAATTGTTGACCAGGTCTTTTTAATATCACGCTTATACTTATCAAACAAATTGTGATAGTGATTTTTTTTCGCCAAGTAGATATTTCTGTTTAGTAAAACATTATAGGTACGTAAATTAATTAAGTTTATGTCGGTGTTTTTTAGCTTTTTGTATAATTTATCTCGAAAATTAATTGAATTCACTATTCCTGTGGTAATCCACTCGGAAAATTTATGTTTTCTTTTATTGAATTTAACTTTTTTGCTTGGTAAATATTTTTGTTTTAATGTTACAAGAGTGTTATGAATTATATCGTAATTGTAATTTGGATTCTCATTTATATCACTATTCATTTTTTCTAGAATCTCAGCGGCAGCAACTGTCCCTTTAAATTTATTAAACGAATCACTTGAATGTCTATTTGTGTAAATAAATTTATCATGTATTTCACGATTTTTGCATAAGTTTATTGAAAGAAAATATGGGAGGTGATCAGAAAGACCACTTATTAAAATTCCTGAAGAGCTTTTGATGAAAGCTTACAATAAATATTGTCAATAAGGGTCCCTCTGTTATTTGAAAGTCTGGTGGGTAAGGTGATTTTAGGGTTTAATGAGCTGTCAACAAGCGCATATGATGACCAGTAATTCACAGTTTTCGCATTTACATATGCTAAAAGTAAAAGTATTCAATTGTTTTATTAGGGTGGTGGAGGGTATTTTCGCGTTTCGTGTTTAGGAGGTATTTTCGGGCACCTCGTTTGTTTTTTGTTCTTAAAGAGTTTTGTAAATTTTTGATTTTCGGTTGTTGATTGGTGTTTTAATGCAGCGTATAGAAAAATCACGTCGTTTTGCGGCAAACTTTTTTTTTCATCCGCCCATAAAATAGTTATTTGAAGTCCCAGAAAATGCCGATTTTTTGGCTTCTAAAACTCAAAATCAGTAAAAGTAGGCCTACATTTTTTTATAATTTTTTGCAGGTTGTTGTATCAGGTATCATGAAAAATATATCCAACATGGGTCTCCACGCTGTTACACAATGCAATGCGCGAAAATACCCTCAACTGCACGAAAACTCCTCCAGAAGCATAGGAGATTGAAATAATCTATGCTCCCTATTTCCAATTGACCCGGAACAGCGTTCGAAATAAGTGGGTTCCGTTCATAAAATATCTAATAAAACAATTTCAAGAACATTTTTAGCATATGTAAATATGCGAAAACTGCGAATTACTGGTCGTCATATGTGCTTGTTGACAGTTCATTAAGAGCAGGACACCATGTTAGAGAGAGTATCACGCATGACACCATGTTAGAGAGAGTATAGATCTGCGTGACAGGTCTACAGAGGGTGTTTTCAGGGTTTTCACAGTTTCAGTGATTCAAGCGAATTTTGTCCGACAAAAATGACCCCTTTTTTTAACACTTTTCTTGACACCTTGATGTTAATAACTGAGTAGAAGAACGACACAGGCTGTTTTGTTTTTACTGGGTTGTGAATTATATTTTATTTAACCCTTTAACTTAAGTAGTCCCATCCGTGACCCATTGCATTCTGGGCAGGCCAGAGCAAATTAGGGTCACATGCCCATCCATACTCAAAAAAGCAGCATTTCACAATCTGCTCATTACACAAAAAATACGCAAGATTTGTCAATGAAACGAAGGCATTTAATAAAATTAATTTCTGTGCATCCAAGCAACTTATTTTTTTACTTCAAGTTCAACAGATTTTTCCTGATTTTTACAGTCAAAACAGCGTCGTAATCGCTGTTTGTTTTTGACTAGCGCGGAGATTTGCGCGCTGGTGCCTTTGTCTTGATCAGTATTTGAAAAATGCACGTCATGATTGATATCAAAATGTTGACTTCCGTTATCAGGTTATGGTTGGATACTAGGCCCTCGCTCGCGGGCCAGAAACTAGGCTACCCTTCAAGTACGTTAGGGGCCTAGGCCTAGTCCTTACGGCAAAATCCTGCTTTAACCCCACCTGAGGTTAATACTTCAGCCCCATTGTGAACATGTTTATTATCAGGAATGGAATATATTTCTTCAGTATATCACTAAATGACGGCTATTTAGGAGTATGGCGTCATTTAATTTGGATTTAAATAAAAATGTTTATAATCAAGTCTTGCCTAACATGAAGCTATTTCACTAATTTATTGAAAAGGCTCATTATTATTAGAGAGACAATTAGAACAAATTACAGGAACGATTGACAATACAATTAATTTCGGTAAATAACTGAATGACGGCATAGGCATACATCAATTACGGCGTCATTTAGTTGGATTTCATCTACCTATAGACATGATAGATATTTTAGCAAGTTAGAGTAAGCAGTGTTATTTTACAGATAGATGCAGAAAATTATATAGTTGCAGTACATGTATAACTAAATGACAGCTATGTACATATCAATTACGGCGTCATTTAGATGATATACATGGTTCCTCATATTACTGGCAGAGCCGGTTGCCTGACCAGATGAATTTTATTCCGACCAGTATGTGAAAGGTGTCATCCAGCTGTCATCTAGCCGGTAGATTTGCCAATAGATTGTCACCCTGTGTAGTTTTAGCGGTTAGTGCCCACCCAAAGGGTGACATGTACACAGTGCGCGACGCTGGGCCAACCTCCAGCCAGCCCTTTTCAAACGCTGCTGGTGTATGTCTACACAGCTATACACATACACGCCAGTCTGGTGACCACTCCCGCACGTGGCTCAGCATTCAAACAACCCTCAACTAAATGTGGCTGACTGTGCTGATGAATATCTTATACATCATAGATCCTCACTGTGTAGGCCTACATGGTTAGCCCCACCCAGTAACGCAGAACGCTGGTCTAACATAATACAACTAGATTGATATGCCCAGATAGTGTGATAAGCATAGTTTGGGCAATGCTTCGCCCCCACATACTTTGTTTTTTCCCAGTGAACGCTATGGTTAAACTTGCTGTTAAACATAGCCTCACAGCTGGCTGCTCATGCAAAGTTTTAACAATTATTTGCAAAACAAAATATCAAAGCAGCTGAAGGTAAATCATAAGCATCATATCATGTGATTTAAAAAATTTACAAGCCAAAATAGAGGATAAGGAAAATTAGAATAAAAAGTATAGATTATGATGCATTATTATACCATGAAAATATTTATGATACATTAATATAACATAAAATATAAACATCAAACTATTTGATTTTTTATAAATTTTGCATCCCCCATTTATGCATGCACCTCTCTTATGCATGCGTTCAGTGATGGCATGATACGGTTCCATGCATTTGTTGTCCTAATTTAAAAAATCTTTGATTTTTTTTATCACGCGTGCGCAAAAGTAAACACTTTATTATGCTGCTCGCGCACGCTAAATTAAGATTTTTGAGAGAACAGCCGGATGATTTTTTTTCTGTGGGGAACCCTGGATATATATTAATTATCTAATATGTAAGAATAATAAATTAATTTGACTACATCTTAAAAATTAACAAAGTTTGTAAGTATTATTTTAATTAGTTAACCAAATGACGGCTATAACACTGTTATCTTAGCTAACTGAATGACTAACATGAATGATGTCGTCATTTAGTTTAATGTTCGCATTCAAATTAGTTAACTAAATGACGGATATAACTCATACGGTCATTTAGATGCACAGTAAGTAGCCTAAAGTCATTCACCTTAGGTAACTGAGTGACGAATGATGGCGTCACTTAGTTTTAGCACCATGATTGTCGACTGACCTTTGACCTGTGAGGACTACTCCATTATTACATTCTTGTCGTCATTGAGTTGAACTTTATCTTTTAGTTTGTATGCCGTCATTCAGTAAAATTTTGCCCCTTTTTCAGGTAATAATAGGCCTATATTTTAGCCCTCATCTCCCATATATTATTAATGGGAAGTTGGGCTATTTAAGCTTAATATTAATTCATTTTTTATGACAAATGGGGCCAAGCCCCTATTTGCTGCTTATTCCCGGGCCAAAAATGAAAACCCTTTACCCCAGGTGGTCTTTTCCTCCCAAGGCAAATCAATAATAAATTATTTTAAAGATCGTAAAAAAAAAATCAAATTAAATATTATATGCTAGTTTCTATATACTACTACTGGATTAGCCCCATTTACAGTCACTAATGTATGGTAAATTGGGGCTAAGACTATAGCCCCACCTACCATATATTAATGATGGCAAATGAGGCTAATCCAGTAGTAGTATACAGAAACTAATATACTACTACCGGATTAGCCCCATTTACAGTTACTAAGCTATGGGAAACTTTAACCCCACCTCCCATATATTATTAATGGATAATGGGGCTGAAAATATCTAGCATTTAATTTTGAAAAATGCTTAAATTTGTCCTTTACCCCTAAAAAATTCCAAGCCCCTATTTGCTGCTTATTCCCGGGCCCCAATGAAAACCCTTTACCCCAGGGGGTCTTTCCCCCCCCAAGGCAAATCAATAAATAATTAATTTAAAGATCTTAAAAAAATTATTAAAATTAAATATTATATAATGTTATTTCCTATATATACTACTACCAGATTAGCCCCATTTACAGTCACTAATGTATGGTATGTATGATGGCAAATGGGGCTAATCCGGTAGTACAGTAGAATCCCATTATAACGCGGTAGTTGGGGTCCAAAAAACGGGATCGCACTATAGCGGGACATAGCGCGACGACCGTTCTACCGCTGATGGTCTATACATTGGGTCTATATGGACATGCTATACTCGGCAGTGGTAGATGCTATGGGCTAGATTAACACAGTATTTATTACAAATGAACGGAAAAAATAATGAATTGAAAATATACAATATTTAATTTTTCATTTATTGGCAAAATTAATTCAATAAATAAATTGTGTACAATATTTTTGAAGCGATGCTGTCTGTTTCGTGGTCAAAGCAAATAGCCAGTTCGATTGAAAATCCACTCTTTATATAACACTAGGGTGGGCAAGTTATAGTTTCATGTTTTTCTAGTTGAACACAATTAGAACCTTTTGGGTACTCGCAAGATATGATGACATCAGATATGATGACATCTTGGGCCCCGTGAAATCACTTCATGTGTAGTAACATGTAACAGATTGAAGTGCGACTTTAGGCATGAATGAAAGGTGTAAGGGATCTACACCGACCCTGTGAATGCTATGGGATCACGCAAGGTGTGATTAGGCTTGACGTTTTTATAACAAATACACTCTTCTGTTTCATGCAAAAAATGAGGTGTATATATATTTTTTAAACTAAGCCAGCACTGGCCCAAATTGAAAATGTTATGCCTGCGACAGAAGTGCCAACCCTTCAGATTTTCGCGGAAGACTTCCGATTTTTATGCCTTGTTCCCGCTATTACGATACCCATTAATAATCTTCCGATTTTCGCATGGACAACCTTATATAGGCCTAATATCCAATGTTGCAATACAATTTTGATTCCACTATGCATTTTTCGCAGTAAAAATCCCAATCGATCTTGTTAACACCTTACAATTCAGCCAATCTATACATTGATAATATGTACCAATAATAGGCTATATTATCGCCTCTGTTTCACACAATCTGTGTTTGTTTACCACTGTTTACATTCTCAACAAAAAACAAAAAGGCGGACGGCCGCCGAGCATTCCTGTCATCAATTATGTCAACTAGATATCTTGTTTTATACTCACTAATGTTTAATCTAATGTCCCCGTATGATAATCATGTTTTTAATTTTATTAGTTGGTGTGTCACTGCATTCATATAATTTGCATTTTACATTGGGTCAGTGATTATTTATTTATTTTGTAGGTGTGGAAATGTAAACTTTGCGCGCAGAACTGAATGCAACAAATGTGGTAAAGGTAAGTGTTCCAACCATGTTTTCAATAGAATATTGGTCAAGTTTTGCATCAAACAGGGTACAGTACACTAGCCCAATATTGCTACTTTTCTCTTGCTAAATGAAATATTGAGCCAGCATTCAGTTAATGGCTCACACTTGCCCGACTTTACAGAAAAATTTGAAAACTATACCAGTGCTATGTAACGAGTAACATATATGCTAAACTGGAATGACAAATGCATGGCTGGATTCGAAATTAGCAGTGGTCCAGCTGCCAGAGGCCACCAAATATTCCGTCAGACCATCAGAACATTGGGTAGCAGTTTTCTGAACAGCCAATAAAATTTCCGGACTCAAAATTGTTTAAATGATCATAAATAATGAAGCGTTGACCCGTTTTGTTTTTGCCACTGAGTCAGATTGTTTTTAAATTTCAGTGAATGTACTGTATATATACGCCTGGAGAATTCTGTTGGTGATAAAATTTTAAGCTCACTTGACCTAGCGGCCATTTTTTGAAAGTATTATTGATCTCCATTATTATACCGATGGAGCATTGTCATGATTATAGTTGATATTTTCGAAAATATTTTGTGTTGGGCCTTGTTTTATCATTTCATCAGGTATAATGGCAGAAAAAACAAAAGGGACCGAATTCAAGACTGGAGGAACTGAAATAGGAAAACAGCTAGCTGAGAAAAGTAAAGGTCTCTTCAGTGCTGATGATTGGCAATGTAAAACGTAAGTAGGCCTATACCGGTACATTTTAGTTGTGGTAGGTCATTTGTGCTAAATCAACACAGACTACAGGATTGTGCCATTGATGCATTGTTTCAAGATTGTGCCATTCTACTTCTCAGCACTGTCTTAAAAATTGGACATAAACATGCATTCATCAATATTTATTTGCACTCATCAATAGTTATTTGATCTTTGTGAAGCTCTCGAGACAACTTTTTTATTGATCATCCTTGCTATAATATCCCCACCCTTACACACTGGTAATCAGGGTGGAAATATTTGTCATCTTATTTTCACAAGTTAAATTATAGGAGTAGCCTCTCCATGCTTTTACAATGTTTTCAATGGCATTTTCTTTATTTTCTAAAAATTGTTACAGTGTTATGATGTGTGTGCCTTGATCTGCAGCGGAAGGTAATCATAATGTGATATAAAAAATATCAATCTATTTTTAGGTGTGGTAATGTGAATTGGGCTCGTCGCATGCAATGTAACATGTGTAACACTCCAAAGTATGGCAAGGTGGAGCCAAGAACAGGTGAGACAATTCTAAATGAACTAACTTTCAAGGAGGGTTGAATCCACTCATTACCTCAAGGGTTGAAACTACTCATTACAGTACTAGAGAAATGACAACAGCTCTACAAAACTGGTTGATGACGTCCAAGTCTTCACTTGTGTAAAACCCACTACCACATTGCAATTGCTCCCCCTTTAAATTTAGTAAAAAGTTAATAGGATTCAATTCTAATAAGTAAAATGAAACATACACTTAAACCAATGAATTGGGGCTACGAAAAATCAAGGCCATGAAAATCCTAGAATTTAGCTATCTAGCCATACTTACTTACATGTAGAGAATTGAGGTTGACTATAATCAGATAATAGTATTTATGTGTTTTTTTTATTAAAGTGGAATTTTATTTTACCTCTGGAGAACTGATATCTACTATAGTGATCTTTAGGCCTATGTGTTAATTAGCATTTGTGCAATCAGTTTTTAGGCTCAGCTGCCTATTGTTGGCACTGGGCGCATCCGTCTGTCCACCACTTTTAGCACTATAACTTGTTTCGCTTAACTGGAATGCACATTAAACTCAACTACAGGTTAATCATGACTAATGCTTAACTAACAAAATGTGCATTTTTAGTTAGGGATAAACCACAAAAATTTCAACTTGATCAAATTAAAAATGGCCGACCTGCAGCCACTTACGATCAACAAATTTTCTCATTACCGAGATTCACTCAACATTTTTTTATGTATCGCTCTAAACTTTATATCATATATCCATTTCACTAATAGCTCGGATGAGCTCTAAATTGGGCAAGATTTGGACAGAAACTAGGTCATGGCGGCCAAAATGGTTATTTATCGGTCCTTATTTATATAATATGCGTAATATCTGGAAAACCAGACCAGATAGCTAGACAATTACCATTGAACAAAGTGTGAGGTTTCAGGTAGGGATATACCAAGAAAATGTCAACTTGATCAAATTCAAGATGGCCGACCTGCTGCCACTTATGACTTCAATGTGTTTAATACCTGGAAAATCGTGCCAGATTGCTAGATCATCGCTATTGAACAAAAAGTGCGGTTTCAGGAAGGGATACATGTATGTCCTTAAAAATTTCATTTCAAATTTATAAATTAAAAATGGCAGACATGCGGCAATTATCGAATTCGAAATGCGTAATATCTGGAAAACTGTACCAGTCAGCTAGCCCATTACCATAGAATAAAATGTGCTGTTTCAGGGGGGAATATGCCGTGAAAAATTTCACCTCAATATTTAAAATGGCGGACTTGTGATCACTGTTGACCTAAATATGTAAAATATCTGGAAAAACAAAAAGTTGGGGCTTCTGAGAGGGTTATCAGCGTTCACAATAAGTGGGTTTCATTCCTCCGGGACAACCAAAGTCTCACACAGATGATCATATTTAGTTTGTACGATTCTCCGGCAGACAGCCTTTAAATTTACCTGCCATATTGTCCCTAGTAAACGCGGATACGAAGTTGGGGGCACCTTTCTTATGTGCACTAAAATGTTTTTCTGTATTTCACAGATGCAGGGCTGGACACTAACTGATTGGAGCTTCTTGCCTGAAGGGCAAGAAAAATTTTAGTACTTGCCCCACAAATTTATCATTTGCTCGATTTGCCACTCACATGCGTTGTCTGTTGTGACAGTCGCTGAAATTTAAAATGCTGCTATTTGAAGCTATTGTCCAGGGGGGCACTGGCTGTAATTTTTTACTTGCCCCCCACCTAAAATCAGTTGCCCCTGGCAATATGGCAATCATAAGTGTCAAGCCCTGGGATGCATTCGCTTGCGGCGCCGTCATTGCTGTTGCAATTGAGGTCACTGTATCCTTCTCAACTTTTTTTTGCATCTTGCTAGTAACCAGGTCTTGGGCAAGTTCAATAATGACAGAAAAAAATATTTAAAAATGACTAATTTAATATAATTATTCGCATTTTTTGTTATTAATCTTGCTTTGTAGGCTCAATAACTTCAAAAGTTTCCCATGTATCCTGCTCAAAGTTGAAATGTGCACGTTACTCATAACCAGTTCTCGGAAAAGTTCAGAAATTTCTGAAAACATTCAAAGTGGCCCATTTATTGTGATTTTTCCCATTTTATGTCATTAATTTTACCTTGTTGGCGCAATTAAACCTTTAAAGCACTACATTTTCTATATTATTTATGGAGAACTTTTTATTCAATTCGAAATCATCATAAATGTCTTAGACTTAGTTAGCTCTAGTCTTTCTGATCATTCATGAGTTTGAAACCTATGTTACAGGTCTGCATGTACGATCATTAAAAATAGTTTTACTCTTAGCTGCGGGTATCGACTTTAGACACCAGAATCTGATGTCTACAGACGTCAGGTTCTGACGACTAAAGTTGATCCCCGCGCTGTAAGGGTCAACTTTAAAACTTCTTGCATCCTGCGCAAATTTGTACTGCATGCTGGTAATAACCAGTTATCGGACAATTTCAATAATGGTGACGGGCTATTGTCAAGTGTGCTCTTGTTTTGAAATGCTTTTCACTTTTAAATGATGATTAGAGGCTGAGGCCCATTCCGGTCGCCGGCAGGGCTTGTTTATATCTGTCACACTCATGATTAATAGAATGGTGTGTTTTTAAAATTGAAGGGTCATTGCCTTGAAATATACTGAGGTTTATAAATATATATGTTTAAGTATATTATTCTGTATTTGACATAGGTTATGGTGGAGGATACATGGAGAGAGATGAAGTTGTAGAGTATAAAGAAAAAGTGGAATCAGATGATGACGATTATGATGAGGTAAAAATAAAATTTCTGGTCAAAATCTAGCAAATTTTGAATCAGAATTAGGTGAATTTTTGTCTTGTCATATATGTATTTCTTTTATTTAGGTTTGATCTGTTGTTGAGTGTCAAATATTTGAATATATTTCCTTATTAAAGCTGATTATCACTTTTTGAAGTTTGGAAGAAAAAGAAAAAGACATCGAAGTGATGGTCCTACCAAACCTATTGTTCCCACCATGAATCCTTCTGATGACGATGATGATGATGATGATGATGACGATGATGATATAGACATCTCAAAGTATCAACTTGATTCCGATGAAGATGAAGTGAGTTTAGAAATTTTTGGACATTAAAAATTATTTTCTCACGAAACCAAACTGGTTGCTTACTTGATCTAGGCCTAATTACATTACCTAGTTAAGAGCACATGCTGTCAATTCAAGTCCCAGTAAGACAATGTTTACCACCGCGGCAAAACAGTCTCGTGCAATAAATTGTCACCATACTGAGCATGCATCCGTTATGTCTGATGCAGAGAGTGTCTAACGAGATCCCCCCGCATGCGACTTACACTGATGATCTGCTCTCAGTGAATAGCTTGTGGCCCGTGGTACTGTTTAAAATGTGTCATGATTTCCTAGCACTCTCAATTGAAAAATGTTGAGTGTAACTGTGTTGTTTTTTAAAGATAATTATCACTTTAAATGATGATTAAGAGGCTGAGGCCTGCTTACCTCCTTGAAGGAACTAGTTAGTCTTAGCTGTCATTTTTTTATGGTACATGTACCTTCAACTTGTTTGGAAACACATCCAATGGGTCACTAAATAAGCACATTTTTTATCCCCCTCCCTCGAAGTAGGGGCGGGGGATATTGTAATCACGGTCACCATGTCTGGCCGTGCGGCTGTGCATCCGTGTTTCGTTTCCAGACGATATCTCTGAAATCGTTAGTCGGATTGCTTTCATATTGCATACACACATCCCTTAGGTGGTGTAGATGTGCCTTTTGGGGGTTTTGACCTAGTTTTTCGACCTCTGATTTTGAGGCGATTATCGACTTTATTTGATTACGGATAATAAGTTCAGTTTCCGAACGATATCTCGCAAATCGTTTCCTAGATTGTTTTCATACTGCACACACAAATCCCTCAGGGGGTGTAGATGTGCCTTTTGGGGGCCATTATTGACTTTAATTAATGGCGGGGGATATCGTTAGCGTCAGCGCTTTTGTTAAAAACTACTGTTGTAATACTGTACAAAATACTGCTCGTATTAATTAAGCACATCCTTCAAAAAATTTTATAGTGCAAAAATATTGCTCGTACTAGTGTCACAAACCCAATGATGTATCAATGAAGATCTTAGTACAGTCTTCTCATTGATCAAAACCAGTGAGTAACATAATTTCTGGCTACCATTGCCTCGATGCTAGGTCAGCCTTTTCCAGACCACTTTAACATCATTGTACAATGTACAGTATCCACATACATAAAAGATTGCTGTTTTTCTCCATGATGAGACATTGGGAAATACACTTAGAATACCAAAGTGGTGTACTTTTTCATATACCTGTGATTATAAAATAATTATTCACTTATCCAACGACAACTTGGTCAAAATTAACCTGGTTTTTTTTGTGTTCTAAAAATCGATTTAATATTCTATCATTCAACAAATTTGAAAAAGTTGTGTTTACAAAGTAAATTTTAGAGCCACAAGATAAAACTTGATTTGGTTTACATTGTACTTATCAGAATGAAAACACATTTCTAGTTTCAATGATACATTTGTATTTGAAAAAATAGAAAATGCATCTAGAAGTACAGGTTAAAATACAATAGAGCTGTCTTCATCTATTTTTTTATTTTTCTTTAGGATGATGGAAGTGGAGATCTATCAAAATATGACTTAGGAGACAGTGATGAAGAACATACAAAAGCATCGTCCAAAGGAAAATCACGTTCCCGATCCAAGTCACGATCCAGTTCTTCTCGATCCAGATCAAGGTCATCAAGTTATTCAAGTTCCAGCTCATCCTCCAGTTCCAGATCAGATTCGCCATCTGGAGGCCGCTCCAAGCGCAGTCGCTCGCGGTCCAGGTAACAGGTTACAGAAGCCCGGTAAAAGGTCACAAGGTCAATATCGGTGTTAAGAGGTTTTTTTCTTATTGTAAGTTTCCGTGACCAGTTATTAGCTTGTGTTTATCACTGCATATGAGTAATTAAGTCTTCAACACTAGTGAAGCTTCTTGTTCGAGGTCTGAATAGATGGAGCAGACTGATCTTCCATATTTATTATATCATCTTATTTAAAGAATTACAACAATTGTAACAGTTAAATAAACACAAGGATATCTATTTTACAGGTCAGGTTCAAGAAAGCGATCTAGAAGATCTGCATCAAGCTCTAGTTCTCGATCAGGACACAACACACACTACAAGGGCAAGAACTCCAGGAGGTCGAGGTTTGGGGCCGTCTGTGTGAAGCATAAAGCTCAAATATCTTTAGATCATTCTATAAAAATATTGTGGAGAGATGTATTTTTTGTAGTTTTCTGCAAATTTCTGGGATCTGAAAAACATTCAGATTTTGTTATTCTTTTTCATTAATATTCTTGTTCGTATCTCATTTAAGTACATTATATCACTTAAATAAATCAATTAGGTAGATTATCAATCCTCTCGTACTACATCTATGAGTGGCATAGCTAGAAAGTGAATTGTGGGGGGGGGGGGGGGTGCTCTAGGTTAATATTGATGTTCAGTGTTCCATCTAGGATTCAGAATGCTGACATATTTGTCAACGCACATCACCAGTGTATTTTGCAATATGAAGTTGTTTTACACGTTTAATCAGTCATAATGGCCTCAGTGGGGTTGAGTTCGAATGCATGACACCTTCTCGACAGAATAAGGGCAACAAGCCGCTTATGAAGGGCAGCATTGCGCAGCGCCATGTTAGAAACGGCTAGATTAAACACTGATGTGCTATCCTTTCATAGCCGGTCTGAGGGCTTGCCCACTTCCTATACAGTTGAAGTAAAACAACTTTCTGTTTTGTTTGGTCTTGTGTTATTTTTGCTTGAAAATATTCAAAAGTTTCTTTTGCTTAATATTAGTTTATGAATATGATTCATGTATTTTTTTGTTTCTTTTAGGTCACGTTCCTGATCATCAAGGGAGATAGATGATGCAACCAACATTTTTAACTGCCATAGATATGTTTATGAGGACCTTGATATGGTCGAGTAATAGTCACTTAATTAAAATTTCAATTGATTGATATTTACATTTGTTATAGATAATAGCAGCTAGCTGGCAAGGGATCTGATAATGACATACAAATTTTTCTTCAATGCAGTCCAAGGTATGAATTGTTATATCAGTTCATAACTTGGAAGAATTAATTATATCTGAAAAAGCTATGCATTTTGCTGGGTGGAGAGAAATCCACAAACAATACATAAGCTATGTCTTAAAGTAGATTATTATTAAGTAGCTGATAAAATGCAAATATCTAGCTGTTTTATGGAATAGGAAACTCTGCCAACACTAGATCAATTGTTTTCACCCACATGAAGTTGTGACTCACTGTAGACAGAACCAGCATCATTTGGGTGAGAATGTATATCTATTCAATTACTGATGACTTGATATGTTTACTTGAGCACACAGGTTTAAAGCATTATTTTGATTGTTGTCAGCGATATTGTTGATTAGTTGACCTACTACAGATAGTGATTACTATATTTTATCTCTTTTGCTGCTAGATAAAACCAAATAGGCTTTTGATTATTGTATATCAATATTATAATCAATATTTTAAAAATATATTTATTTGTCGGTACATTGTACTGACGGAATTGCATAATGATATGCTACATATGCAGAGTTTTTTTGCTCAACAACGTGACAGTCTCAATCTACATTATTTAATAATACTTTATTTCTGACTTGACATACGTCATATGACAAACCTGAATGGCTTGATGACTTGTTTATAAATGACTTGAGGAACAATTGCTATCGTAATTATATTGCAAAGTGACTTAAAATACACTTGAGAATCAACAGCACATAGTGTGTGAACCACATTATGGATGTTTTTGATATATTTTTTGTTCATTAGTTGTGTCATCATATTGGTGACTGATTCACATGCATGTAAAAATGCCTATTACCGCCCACATTGCAATTTAAGGGAATATTTTATAGTGATCAAAATATTGACCAGCGGGCATATTAGGAAGGAGTCATCCCCTTTTCATAATACAAAATAACCAGTATTTGTCGCTGCTGACAAATTTGGTCATGTGTCTGAGCATCAAATTAAAGTAAACTATATCACAAATCTGTTTTTCAAATTATTTATGCGTTTGATTACAAATTATACCTTCGCATTTGGGCTGTTATTACCTGCGGGGATGTATCAAGTGGCCATTGATAACATGACTGTGAGCCTAGAGAGAGCAGTAGAGAAGGATTGCAGAGTGATCCCAACAACCTACTGTTGTGTTGACATCCTGTCTAAAAATATTACAATATAGAAATATTTCTCCTGCAGCAGAATAACTAATTGACAGAATTTACCAGTCCAATTTTATTTGCAACAGTCAGATATGCGATTTTTATTTGCAACAGTCAGATATGAGATCCATTTAAATGATTTGAATAATTTTGAACTTGTAATAATGTTGAATTGTCTGTTGTATGCTAACACATAATTTTTTTTTGTAAAATAGTTTTTTTCCTTAGTTAACCCTCATAAACTAGACATGTGATAACTTGAGAATACAGACATATAATTTTATGTCCTCAAGTTTCGATTATGTCAGTAGACCCAATCACCTTGAATTTTTTGAGGTGTTCAGTTAAGATGATTCTTGTTACTGCAGTTTATCTATTATGTTTCCGGTAGTATATTTTTGATTGTGCTTCGAGATATGTGTAAGTATGATTATAAAAAAAGAATTGATAAAGTCGTCCCTATAATGAAAATTGAAGAACAGCCACTTGCCTGGCCGCCTAGTGTAATGATATCAAGCTTGACCTGTGTGTATTTCTTTACACGGCTAACTGGGTAAATATCACGGCATTCTATAGAAGCATTGGTTGACGGCATCCATGAAATCGTCGCAGATCTATGTATTATTTAAGCAGTGAATTTTCCGAGTATGATCAATGAATTATACTGATATCTAATTTATGTCCTATCCATTTCAAAAGTCACATTTCTTGGTAGGCTCATCATTGATGATTTTTGTATGCTCTGCCTCCATAATTATCTAGTTTGTTAGGCTAAAACACCATTATACTATTTACTGCTAGTTTGATCAGTGCTTGAGTACTTTATATATAAATAAAAATATGCATGTTTAAATTGTGTTCTTTGAAGTATTACGTAAGATAGCACGGAAATAACCCATCATACTGATGCTAGGTTAAGATAGTTTGACCGGTCTATAATATATGGTATGTCCATCACTTTCTGGGTTATAACAAGGAGGCTATCCTTGGTTATAAATTGTCGGGAATGTAAATCAAGCTTCATACATGTATATTAACCATGACTAAACCTGAGAGTACTCCCATTTAACCTTTCTTTTTCTCTATACGTAATAGTTCAAAATATGGTTCCGAAATTTATATCACGCGTCTACAGGCTATTATTTAGTGAGGGACATGCCCAGGTCTAAAATAATAAAAAATCGGTGATTTTATTTCAGCTTAATAATATGACCATATGATGTAAACATGTCCATAGACTAGAACTGCAAAAGTTTTTAAATTTTTTGTGCTGCGCATTCCCCAGTTAGGCTAGATATATACAGACGAAATTGCTGATTTTTAATTATTGACAACCATGTCAAAAATAAGAAATATGAGAATTTCGTCTCTTATATCTAATCTAACTGCTAATTGCGCAGCACAAAAATTAAATACTTTTGCAGTTCTAGTCTATGGACTGTTCACGTCATATGGTCATATTATTAGGCTAGAATAAAATCACCGATTTTTTGAGGATTTTAGACCTGGGCATGTCCCTTTAAGATAAAATTGCGGACATGGTGTATCCCCAAATAGCCCTATATTGCTCTCATAAAATTACCCATGAATCTTATGTCGCCTTCGGCAAAAAACAGCCAAAATCCAACATGGCTGCCAGCAGATATTTTGATTTTTAACTAGTAAACCGGTAATCAAGTCTGACATGTCATTTCTGACTAATTTTGGAGTGTGTAACCCATTTCTAGACCTCTGATTACAATTGTAAGCTTTTGTGATTTTCAAGCTCTGTCTGAAGGTCTAAACATGATCACCAGCTGTTATAGTAAAAAAAGAAAAAATATTGGTGATCCAAAAGTTACATGTGATATATCCCTTCTGGCCAAACGGATTCGACCACCTATAACCTGTTACTCTAATTTATTAAACGGGGTAATCGACTGTATCACGGCAAAATGCATGTAGGCCTAAACATCACCTTCCATGGCTCTCAGACGTTCAAGATACATTTTTTCATCCAAAAACTCTCAGCTAGCTCGTTAGCTGAGGTACAAATTAGGAAATCTGCATCTGTTTGACTTCATCAGCATGTTATGTCGTTACGCGTTAAAGAGAGCAGAGATAAATCTAGCTTTTTTCTTGTGGTTGCTGAAGAGGACGGTTGGCTACAAGTCAACGGCTTTTGAAGTTCAAATAAAATATATGGTACTGCATTTTGCCACTTGTGCGACGACACTGCTCTGCGAACTTAGTGGATATAGAGCGTACACCATAAACATCAAAACGCACAATAGCTTTATTTCCATAGTTGTTGGCTACATATGAAACATATTTATTGATGACATCGTTATATGCAGAGTCGTTGGGCCATATTACATTGTGTAACAGGTGTCGTCCATCTAAAAACATGGAGAGCATTTTAAAACTCACACTGGCATGTACAGGGCTGACGTATAGGATTTCAGGGCATTTGCAAGTGGGGATAGATTTCACAATGTCTCAATTTGAGAGTGCTCAAGGAGGCCCTATAGCCCTTTTTATAACAAAATATAACAAAATAGCCGAAATGAACACGCCAAGAACCTCGACAGCTTCACAACAAACTAAACCTGATTTGATGACAATTGCAGAAAGGCAGTTGAGAAAATGAAAAAGTCCTTAAGTAAATTAAAAAAACATCCGACAAAACATTGAGGGATATAAAAAAGGGATTAGGCTAAGGCCCGCCGTACTGTTATTGAGGCCAAGCGTCAATCCTGGAGAGGATATTATGCATCCACACAAAATGCAAATACATCAGCATAACAAACATGACAACTGATACAAAAAAGCAGTGGCAGGAGGAAAGATAAAGTGGAGACCGATGAGCCCTCATTACAGACTCGGCGGTTGAAGTTGAGCCCTACAACCCAGCACACTCGTGTATTTTGTAAACCCTGAGTTCCAGAGATTGCTCAAAAGGAAGCCAGCGGCTGTACCTACTTTTCCATGGCTTCTTCCACCGCCACGTAGGCCTATACACCTTTCCCAATAGCAACACGCCACACACTACAGTGACTAAAAGCTGAACTGTTTAGTTGGGAGTCCTGTCACACTTCTATTACAACGCGCCACACAGTGATTAAAACTAAACTTTTTAGTTGGGAGTCTTGCTTATGCGCAAAATCGTGCAAACAGTTTATACCTCTCAACTTATAGGATCTCGGGGGGGGGGGTACCCCTCCTTATCTTCCAGAGCATGTTAGTTGATGGAGTTATTTTGTAGATATATTCCTAACAAAAGAAGATATATAGGCATAGGCCTACTGGCGGACCAAAAGAAGACAACAGGACAGGCATGCCTGCTGTCTGTGATGATCATGAATTACTGTTGTATCACAAATGAGGCCTCAATCGGTTCCGCAGAGCTACTAGCCATTAAATCGCCTCTAGATCATGATAACGTAGCGGAACTGAATTCATGATCATCACAGATTGGATTTCATTATCGCAGGCTCTTAAAAATAAAAAATGTAATTGTATTGTATCCATATCTCAATTACATATGTACGTAACCATTACTTGCATGACACAGGGGCATTGTTTTTTTGCTGGGTACAAAGCCATATCAGGATACATGGCAAAGAGCGGGCTGATGTTCTGGCCAAGGCCGCCCTGTATAAGACAAAGCCGTTTTACTATGTACTTTAAACTGATTTTACCACAACATATCTGTGTAGGCTACCTCGATGACATTTTGCAAGTTGAATGGAATATCAATGTCACCAGCAAGGTGTTTGGAGTACAACTAACCATTAAGCAGGCAAGATTTTACCCTAATGGAATGCAAAAAAGATGATGTTTTATATGCAGTGGCATGACCTTTATTTGTTCGAAAATGGCCAATATTACAATTTTTTTGATAACAATTATGTTTTAATGCAAAAAAGCATCAGGAGTAAATTCCTCATACCTTACAACCCATAAAACCATGTATTACATGACTATGTTTGCTGTCAGCACTTTTCCATTTGACGGAATTGGTGAGAAGGCGGCCATCTTAGATTTTTTTCATTTTTATGAATCCAATGATATGTTTTAATGTAAAACTAACATCGGGAATGCATTTGAAGAACATCATACCATAGAACCTATAAAACCATGTATTACACGCCTATGTAGCATATTTACATCCGACGGAATTTGCAAAAAGGTGGCCATCTTGGATTTTTCACTCCCACGCATTTAGCACAACCGGGATCGCTAGGGATTTTATGTGTTTTTAATCAGAACACATAAGAGAAGCATCCGTGAAAATTCAGCTTTCTACATTTTTTTCCAATTTCATAGGCCTACTAATGCTCCTGGGCTATACTAGCCTACCTCAATATCGAATTTCTTCTGCAGTTCAAATACACTATCACCAATAAGTAGGCCTACGATGTCTTCCGCAAACAACAAAATACCAATCTCAACCAAGTCAGGAACAAGTCTAATCCCATAACCCCCACGTGACGTCTATGTATTTCATTAGTAATTTCTTGTACCAACAGTGAAAATAGAATAGGGCTTAATCCTACATAAGACATCACTAGCTACCATGCCCCCCCCCCCCTCCTCGGTACTATGCAAAAGGTTAATTCGCGACACAGAAGGCCATCTCGTCCAATCAGAAGTTTACGATTTATATCGTAACTTGTACAAAAATACAGACCCAGCGACGTAGATTGCGAGCTGCAGTGGAAGGCAGGGAGGCTGACGTCAGCGACATCTATGTGTGGAAAATGAAAGACAGGCGACTATAACTTTTTAGCTGAACAGGTGGTTGATTGATTAACATTCCTATGCCTTGGTTGCGTGTAAACAATCTTTTTGTCTCACACGTTTCATACATTTACGCTTGACTAGTTTCCATTTTCCAGTAACAATATTTTTTCAAATATGTTTGACGTTGCACTAGCAAGCGCAGGTGCTCAAGTGTGCTTTGCAACATCTAGTCACGAAGATTATTCTCCGGACAATATTATTGACGGGTAAGGCCGAGAAAGTTTGTTTATCATGTTTATTTGTTTGAATGTTGGTTTGCGATAGGCCTAGCTGGCTTTGCAAGCAGGCTGCCTGGGCCTTCCAATAATATGTCCATCAAACTGTTACTTGGCCTTGTCATTGGTAGTGCCTTTTTTTCAAATCGGTGTACCAGGGCTTGCAAAAAGGCGCATTGCACTGTTTTTTATCGAGACCAGGAAAATGAGTGCATGCTACCGTAACGACATGATAACAATACCAGTCCACTACTGGCACTAGGCTACCAAGCCCTGGCCTGAGCCTGGCGGTGTGCAGTCAACTCATCCCCTATACCAACTCATCTCCCGGTATATCAGGGGATGAGTTGGTATAGGTGTTGAAAGGCTGGGGATGAGTTGGTTATAGCTGTTGGCGGGCTGGGGATGAGTTGGTTATAGCTGTTGAGGGCTGGGGATGAGTTGGTCATGTGTGTTGCACCTTTGGGGATGAGTTGGTATTAACTTGTCTTTAATGATATTTGATTATTTTTTATGATGATCACTTAAATGTAGAGGATATGTTTTAAAATCTGACTTAAATAAAACATAATTTAAGCATATTATGCTTACGCCTAACAATATTGTTGTTGTTATAATAACAGAATAATAACAGAAGTTAAAAATAGTTAATAATTCTTGATATATATTTTTATGGTCAACCCTTTAAGTCTTTAGCGCGGCTATGTTACTTTTTAACATTAGCCGATTATTAAGTCAGTCGTGTTCTTATTTCGCCAGTCCATTGCTATAAATAGTTATTACTTCTTGATATATATTTTTATAGGCAACCCTTTAAGTTTTAGTTATCTTACCGTTTGATCCACTGTTATACCTAATTGTACTTCACAGACTGCCCCCGCTATAATAGTATAGTTTTTCATAAACTGTTATTATGAGAACAATTGCCTGAAAAAATATCCGCGTTGATACCAGGTGACGCATATAACACATTCATGCGAACACTCACGGCTTTCACAAGTCAGCGTTTTCAGGGATTATCGCTTATACAAATATTCTATATTAATTAAAGACTATGGGTTACTTATAATATCAAACATCCGATATTCTAAGAGATATACTCTAACTGATAATAACCATTTTTTCTGTTTCCCGTAAATGTGATATATCGGCGGCTTTCACAATTCAGCGTTTTCAGGGATTATCACTTTTTACTTCCACAAATAAATATACCTTTACTGATATATAGTTACCTTTTTCTTTCTGTTACTCGTAAATATAATTTAATATATTTGGGATTGTATTATTTATTGTTCGTCATCAACATTTGTGAAGGATAACAACTCGACAGAGTGATATGACATATACTGCTTATTTGTTAATTATTATCAGATATATACCGAGTATGTCACTTGTTTATTTGCTATAGAATACTAAAATTGCAATCGTATCTGACCCCTTGAAGCATTAGATTTTCGTTGCGTTTAGCAAGTATTAGTGAAGCGGATTAGTCAAAGACTCACAACTCATCTAAGCCGTTGACATTTCACGAGCGGCTCTCGCTGACATGTCTGAATTAGCACAAGAATCCTCATCACAACACCTGAGGTGCAAGGGGTGGAGCGGGTGAGCTCACCAAAGACTAACAACTCATCCAAGCCGTTGACATTTCACGGCTCTAGCTGTTAGTTCACAGCTAGACCCCTGGATATATTTCAATATTGTCATTGAATACGGACCATAATGTTACAAGAAGACCCCGAATTCCTTGTTAAGATCATGTGCTCACCTGAATGCCCCCACACTGTAAACTGCTCACACAAGAATTTTTAATGTTTTATATATAATATGTATCTTTATGTATATTTCATATATAATCATGTGACCTGCTATTTTCAATTTAATGTTAATAGGCCTATGTCTAAATGTTTTTAAATGAATTATGTGTTTTATATTATGTATATTTCATGTTTTATAGCTATGCGACCTGCGACCTGCTAATTAAATGGTAATATGTCTACATGTTATAATGTTTTTTTAAATAAAATATATTGCTTCTAATAATAAATGTGTTTTATTACACTCCCAAAGTATGAGTAATCGCTGGCTGCCGTATGTCTAACTTTAAAACAGTTTAGATAGCCTACAATATAGTCATGAGTTGGGGATGAGTTGGTAAGGTATTGACGGCCAGGGGGATGAGTTGGTTATAGCTGTTCGAGGGCTGGGGATGAGTTGGTCTACCCAGGTGTGATCTGGGGTTGAGCTGGTATGGGGGATGAGTTGACTGCCATTCTGCCTGGCAATCATGTCAATGACATCATGATCGATTGGGTCTTTTTCACGATAAACAATTCCATATATATGTTACATGTACAATATATTATAATTATGATACAATTTTATAATAAAATTATTTACATAGTATAAAAACATTATGCATTAAAATGAATGTCCTACATCTAGGCCCTAATGATGTGAATGTTTTATAGAATTGTGAATAAAGATGAATTCATTCTCTGGGTTTTTGGTTGCTGAATGTTGTTGTCTTGACTGTTCTTTTTTTATATATTCTTTTTTCCCTCCGTTGGTTGGAGCTACTTCAAACGTTCTGCCATTGGGTTGAATGGCTTTGGCTGACGCAGGAAACGCTGAAAGTGACGCTTTATAGGATCATGACTGACCCAGACATGAAAATTCACCAGGAACTTGTTGAAGTCGCCAGCTTCCACCAGATTGCGTTCAATCTCTCTGTACTCAGAGCTGACAACTTCTTCAAGTTTGGTCATAAGTTCATTTATAGCCTGTGGACGCCAATCAACTGCCTGCTTCAACGCATGGTTCAGACTTTTTTCACAGTTACTGCTAGTCCATTTGGTTGTGACGCCAACTAAACCTGATTGTTGCTGTGCAGCTTGTAAGTTGTTCTTCAAGAGTGGCACAATATACCGTTCAAAGTCTTTAGCACTATTTTCACAGAAGTTCTGTAACTTCTACACGTTTCATAACCAACTCTGTTGTTGCTGTGCAGCTTGTATGTTGTTCTTCAAGAGTGGCACAATATCACGTTCAAAGTCTTTAGCACTATTTTCACAGCAATTCTTTAATTCTACACGTTTCATAATGACGTCTTTAGTGTCGATGATGCCGTCTTTTCCAAACACGAATGATGTGATTTCTCTCCTTCCCAGATACAGTAATGATACTCCGACTTTGTCCTTGAGGTAATTATCCATATTTCCGTTGAGATGTCGCGTGCCACTGAAGCGTCTACCACCGAAAACGCTGCCTCCATCGCATTAGTCTTGGCCCGTTCTTCATCACTGCCAGTCAAAGGTTGTCATATTATAGTGTTGCCGAGTTTAGCACTGATGGGTTGGAAGACTCCGAAAGTATCATAATCAGGGTGGTCACCAGTGCCTCGTCTTTTCATAGACAGGTTTTTGAACACAGCTATTGTCACATGAACGTCTCCAAGGTTAAAGGTATCATCAAAACCTTACCTAACACTGTCGATTGTCCATAAGTTTCTGAGTAGCATAAACGTCGAATGTCAGATATTTTGTTGTCAGTGTGTGAAATTGTGGCAGGAATTTTCATCGCGACACACTTGGTTCTGATGTCATCTGTTAAGTAGTGTTGTGCCACTCCCTGGAATGACGCTCTAGGAAATTCACCTAGAGCTGTATTCATAGAGCGCCAGTTTGTTGCTATCACTCTCGTCATCTATCCATTTCAATCTCCTCTCATAGGCTGGAGAGTTTCTATGTTTCGTGTAGTATCGCCTTACTGTCAATATTTCAGTAGCCTCTGGCTTTATAGGCACAAATATTGTCTTGTTATTTTTTGTCTTTCTAGGCAATACTCATCTGCTTTTAACACAACGTTTTTCAAGTACAGTCTAGTTTTCTAAACAAAAGTAGTTTTGCTAGAGGGACCGCACATCCTAGCGTCACTGTCGTCCCCAAACTGTGACTGTTGTTAACGTTGACATATTTCAATGTTTGTAGTGTTATCAGTGAGTGACAATGAAGAATACATTCTCTTTAGCATCTCGTGGCAGTAAGTCAATAGTAGGGAGTTCGTGTTAATAATCACTTAATAATAGTGGTAAAATATCATATATGTTCAAGAATTTAGGCTTCTGTTTTGGCCCCATATGGGAGTACTGGGATGATTGCTAGTAGCAGCCTAGTACTTTTCACCCCATCCGGGGAGGGTCATTAGGGATCTGTTCCGTCAGTTGCATGCTTCAAGGCATGGTACGGAAGGCACTAGTCTACAGCAATAATCCAAGGGAAGCTGCAACCTCCTCCTATCTGGCCATAATCTTTGGGCTGATTGCCAGTACCCCATGTATCCTGGTGTACCCCGCTCAACAGCGGTGCCTATGCAGCTCTCGCATCAGTGCAGGCGCTGGTGTAGGCCGTGGTAGCCTTAAATAACTGACAATAGAGTATTTGACATTATGTCTCTCATAGGGGATGAATGGAGTTATCCTTCCTATTGTTACTCTTGGGACTATCCGACCGAGGATAGCAGAGCTGTGCAAAATGCCACGGAGTTTCAGCGAAACCCAAATCTCCGGTCGGGTCTGGGGGTGGATCCCCTAGACATGCCCAGAACCCCATTATCGGGCGAGCGAAAGAAAAATTGACTACAATGTTTTCTCGTATTACAATGTCACTGAAAAGACCATTTGTGCCAAAAAGTGACATAAGACAATGTTCTACTGCTACTACTACCTTCTCCAGACGAATAAAATATATTTCATATTCTGACAGTCTTGTTTGAAAAACACAAAGAACAATACCCCTACGTGCCAAGCTAAGGTAACATTATTGTAATCATTAGTTTTAGTTTGTTTTATTTTGCAGTAATCATTACAATTGTCCTTGTCCAAGATATATTTTACAAGAACAGCAAACAGAAAATGATGCAATGGTCCTTGTCCAAAATCTAGAAGTCATGCAAGAAAGTATCAAACAGCGAGTGTGAACAAAGAAGGATGTTATATATGTCAACAGTAGGTCTAATTACTTAGAACATTCTGATACCATGTAGAGTACAAACAAAATAAATGAATCTGGCTTTAGGCCACTTTTGTGCACATACAGGCTAAATTGGGTCAGAAGAACCTCCTGAGGATGATGAGTTGAGTGAGATGACACTGCCCTCCAGACACAGGATTCGAAATTAAAATCCTGGAGGTCAGAGGCCGAGCAGGCTAACTCTCCGTCATGGAGGCTTCTCACAATATTGAGTTTTACAAGTGGATGGGGAAGAAACATTTTTTTTTTAAACTGTCGAGACCTGGAAACGAGCCCCGCTAACCACTACCCTAGGGCCCCCGCCCAGTAGTGTACAAACAGCTTCTAGTTCAATTCCCCCATCAAAAGCTCCCTGCTCTACGCCGGCAAGTACGAAAATGGCACCTAGCTGTCTCACATTGCAAAATTTCTGCTCGCCCTAACAGCAGAACATCGATGGGCAAATGACTGGATGGTTATAATATATTGTCTTATATATTGTAATTGAGCTTTTATATTGCAAATATGGGATATGAAGTGTCGAAAAACACTTTGTCCATGCTAAATCTGTGAGCTTGGCTGAAGTTGTGTGTACAGAGCAGTACTGCTGTGAACTGAAAGTTGGTGAATGTGATAATGCTGCGTACACTGCAGTTGAGGATGTTGATAACTAAGACAATAATTAATGAATTGTTACACATGGGTAAAAGCTCTTTTGGATGGATGGCGTTACAGACAGTGGATCAACATTAAACCAGCATTGACTGAAGGTCTCATGTTGGATGGGTATATTGTGCGTACCCGTAGAGACATGCTATATACCACTGCTAATGCGTAGCCACATGCACGATTACGGCAGATACACTGTACGACACCTGATGTTCTCCACTCCACTTATTACAATGACGAACAAACCTGACATTGCTTGCTGACATTATTAAGTTGAAGACGAAGGAGTTGAAATGTTGAGTTGTTGAAAAATAGACTTGTCACCAGATGATGACATCATTCATCTGGCCAAGTGTGAAAAAGGTGAACGTTACAGGAAGTCAGATCTTGCGCAACAAAAGTGCTGGCTGTTATTGTTTAAATTCTTTATAATTGTGTGTATAAAAGATGTGTTGTTTCATTTTATATATATTATGCTCCATGCCACCCCGGCCAGAGTTTGAATAAATTTATATCTATGTCTATTATGATCATCTGATTTATAAACATAATTTACATTTAAAGTATTAAAGTGTTTTTCACGATAATAAATAATTTACAAGAGAAACACAATTGATCACTCTTTGATTATTCTAAGATCCTTGCGAGGGCAAGGGCATACTAATTTTTTTTTACTGTGGAGGTATAATGTCATTATCACAACTTTTATTTCCCCAATATAGTGCAAATACATAACAAGGAATCCTGGGAGTGGGGTGGGTGGGCGACTCTCATGTGGGCTAGAACATCCTTTTCTAGTTGTGCATATTTTTGTGTGCCATTTGCTGTTGTGCATTACCAGGCTGACTTTACAGTGGCTCATCACCAGTTATTACGGGTGCAGAGACCTGTTTTTTTTTGTATTAGCAGCGGTGCCAGGTGTGTTAAGTGCAGTCGCTGTGTCTCCTCCTGGTGAAGTAGTTGTTACCACAACCGGCTCTACTAATGGCTAAGGTATAATAGCCCCACCTTTGCCTAACAGGCGCTCCTCATTTAAAATGTGGAATGCCCACTGATATTTTTTATCCCGAACAATTGCTAATTACACTTGTTTAAGTGCCATTATTTTCCGCTGAAACTGCATTTATTGTTCAATCACTTGTTTTTCATGGTGAATTTTCCCTTTCAAATAAATCCCTTTTCGACGGGACATTTGGATCTTTTTAATCTATTTTGCTCTATTTCATTCTTAAATACCCAATGACCCCCTTCAACCGATGGTTGCCATAGACTGTAGGTAGGCCCCTACAGTGGTTATACTTTTCAATACCTCCTCAGTAGGGTACCGTACTGGGATGATTGCTAGTAGTAGTACTTTTCGCCCCCATCTGGGGAGGGTCATTGGGGATCTGTTCCGTCAGTTGAATGCTGTACGGCATTGTACGGAAGCACTACTCTACAGCAATCATCCAAGGGAAGCTGGAGCCTCCTTGTATCTGGCCATAATCTTCAGGCGGATTGCCAATGACGTACCCTGGTTCCTCTGCTCAACAGGGAGCCAATGTAGCACCCGCATCAGTGCTGGCCCTGGTGTAGGCCGTAGTAGCCTTAAATAACCGGCAATAGAGTTTTTGACATTAGGTCTGTCACGGGGGATAATTGGAGTTACCCTTCCAATTTTTACTCTGTGAACTATCCGACCCGAGCATAGCGGAGCTGTGCGAAATGCCACAGAGTTTTAGCATTATATTGATTTGCGAAACCCAAGTCTCTGGCCATCTGTGCATGTCTGGGGGTAGATCCCCTAGACATGCCCAGAACCCCGTATCAGGCGAGCAAAGGAAAATGCTCTCAATAACCCCCCATGCCCTATCACCCCCACCCTCACATCATCATCTGTACATCATTCATCTCATCAATTGACTAGAACGTTTTTATCGTATTACAATGTCAGTTGACCATTTGTGCCGAAAATTGACGTAAAGCAATGATTTACTACCACTACTACCACCTCCTCGGTAATGTTTCCACGTGTTTATGTTTGTTTCTCTAAGATAAACCTAAACATGGCCTTCTCAATGTTATCAAACTTTCTCAACTCCTCCTCAGAGGCAATGCTTATTTCTAACTGTGCCATTTGTGTCTGGTTGTAGATTATTTTAAGTTGTTGGTGTGAACAGTGCACTTGAACGATGATAATTGAAAAAATCACGTTCACTGAATAAAAGTACTAGCTTCTAGTTACCAATACCTTCACCACAAAAAATAAGTCCATACTCATGTTATGAGCAACGATTGCGAATCGTCAAATTTGCGATAATAAGTGCAAATACAATATATGCTGTGAAGATTAATGCCGTATCCCTGCGCATAAACGTGCATGCACTTATAAGTGAAAATCGCATGTTTCAGGGATGTTTTAAAATTGTTTTATGTTCGAATATAAGTGCATGCACTTGTTTTAGAAAACCTCTAAATAGGAATTGTGTTGCCAAATCTGACACCCTAACGACAAGAAGAAATCAATCTATTAAATCACATTATAATAATAATAATAATAATAATAATAGTTTATTGATCGTACTCTTGGTACATAGCATATACATACAGATAAATCAGTTTAAATATTAATCACAGCAAACAAAATTCAAAATATCAAAATTCAAACTGTGTGCTATTAAAAAAACTGTGCGAGTGCATATCATTTAAAATATTGGTAATGAATATCGCCTTCTGTTTATTGGCTAAATTATCCATGGCCCGATGATGCCAATGTAGCCTACTACCTGCTTTAAACATTGTGGTATATGAATCACCCCGTAACACCCTCCCCCATTTAGCCGATTATTGTTAAAACGCCACAATTATTGAAATAAACGTTGAACTCATCTAAACAGATTCTTGTGGCGTACTAATCCGCAAAGACAAAATAATAAAAAAATGGGGGCAGCAGTTCACAAAGGGTGGGGGTGGGGAGGCGTCATTCAGTGGGGAGAGACTCCGTGGCTGGACAAGTATGGTTGGCCATCACCCTCATAAGTAAATAAACCTTCCGAGGATAATTAAAAACCTTCCGCGGATAATTAAAAACCTTCCGCGGAGAATTATAACCTTCCGCGGAGAATTGAAAACCTTCCGCGGAGAATTATAAACCTTCCGCGGACAATTAAAAACCTTGCACGGAGAATTAAAAACCTTCCGCGGATAATTAAAAACCTTCCGTGGACAATTAAAAACCTTCCGCGGATAATTAAAAACCTTTTGCGGACAATTAAAAACCTTCGGCGGATAATTAAAAACCTTCCGCGGAGAATTAAAAACCTTCCGCGGATAATTAAAACCTTCCGCGGAGAATTAATTTTTAACTCTCCACGGAAGGTTTTTAATTGTCCGCGGAAGGTTTTTAATTATCCGCGGAAGGTTTTTAATTATCCGCGGAAGGTTATAATTCTCCGCGGAAGGTTTTTAATTCTCCGCGGAAGGTTATAATTCTCCGCGGAAGGTTTTTAATTATCCGCGGAAGGTTTCTAATTATCCTCGGAAGGTTTATTTACTTATGAGGGTGATGGCCAACCATAGACAAGTCCTTAATCTCATTCAATGAGAACGTTATGTTTTTATAACAATGATCACGTCTTTAGCACTCCTATTAACAGAGGTGTGGACGCGACTGTTGACATAGCTGTGAGGATTCAAACATGCACTAGCATATATGGAATGATGGCTGGATGTTGAAACAGTGAAGATTTGTTTGCGCCTGGCAACCATAAACTTATATTTATATAATAAGTGCAAATATTTGTTGTTTTCTAGATATAAGGTTATATAATGTACATCTCGATGCTAAGATAGTGTATTAATAAGGTTATGCGTACTATAAATGTCGTTTTAAAACTTTTATGACTTTATGAATTTTTATTGATCGTCGCCTAATGGCATTATGATTGCACGTGACCCAGTGAGGAAAGAAACTGACATGCGCAGTGCAGTGCACACAGACTGAGTGGCAGTGAATTCCAGTCTGTGATTGTTCGGGTAAAGTAGCTGTATTTCTATGTGTCTGTTGATGTGCTGAGTTGTCTGTATCTGTAGCTGTTTTCGTTTATGTTTGAGGTGTGGCGTGTAGTTGTGAGGGGTATTTGTAAATAGGGGGGAATGGGATGGCAATATTCCGATGGCAAATTTGGTAGAATAATACTCAAAGAGAAGGCCAATCCAGTTGTTTTTGTAAGGAAGAGACACTTGTGTAGTCTGAGTAGTCATGATGGACCCATCTCGCTGCATAGTTTTGTATTTTGTTAAGGTTGTATGTATCTTTTGCCGTGTGTGGGTCCCAGATGGCTGATGCACATTCAAGTTGAGGTCTGACTATTGTTTTGCATGCCTGTGATTTTACAGTTGTGCAGGCTTGTTTGAGGTTTCTTTTCAACATGTTTAGTGTCTTCTGTGCTTTGTTGGTTGTGTTCTGTATGTGTGTTGTCCATCTGAGGTCTGACTGTCTGCAGCTCTATGCCAAGATGTGGGTGGTGCGTAACTGGTGTAACCGGTGTGTTGTCCATTGTGGAGTGCGGAGAGAAAGTAACAGGGATAAAAAGTAACGGACAGAAGGAAACAGTTTTCACTAGGACAAAAAGTAACAGAGATGAAAAGTAACAGTTGATAATTAATGTTAAATAAGATGTTTAATTTATCGATTTCTCATTTATTGACGACTGTTTAATAATGATCAATAAGATAAAATATAAAAATGTCGAAATTGAACTTAAAGGGACCCTTGGGATGAGACATTTTCAATGTTGTCAATTTTGAAAATTTAATTTATATGAAGTTATATAGCCTACTAATCTTAACTGAAAATAGGAAAAAGTCAAAAAACAATTTTAAAGCACCGAAAAAGAGTGAAATAGTTGTATTTCCAGGTCGTATATTGCCATGTGAACAAAACAAGTCAGCAATATTCAGCACTTTACATCACATATTCCCACGTATCAGACGGTAAGATCAGAGCAGTCGCCGCTAATTGGTGTCTTATAATCAGGACACGGGAGGACACACCTGCAGCACTGATTGTCTACCCAACGCTGGGCCAATGCCATCAGCATGTGGCCAATGCTGTGAAAACATTCAATCGTCCTTCAGGTATACAAATAGTTTGTTTGGGTTACTTCTGGTTTTATAGAAATGTTGATTAAAAATATTTGTAAAAATATGAAAATTCTGAAAAAAATAAAAACATGATCCGTAGGATACACTACTTCAGTACGGAATTAAAAACGAAAATTGATGTCATCCCAAGAAGCTGCTTTAAAAAAACGGTTTTCCGCTTTTATTTTTGTTGCATTAATATAAGGACGGCGTTTGCTACATGATGCAATCAGCTATTTCTACAAGTAAAAATAGTTGAACATTATTATTTATTTACGATTTATTCCATAAACTGTAATGTATCACTTTTCTAAAGTTAACAGTATTGGTGGGTTCACAAAGTAACACTTTTTCAAAGTAACGCTTGTTCAAAGTAACACTTTTTCAAAGTCAAAAGTATTGAAGGAATTACCAAGTAACACTTGTTCAAAGTAACACTTTTTTCAAGTCAACAGAATTGGCGGGATCACAAAGTAACACTTTGACAAAGCATCACTTTTTCAAAGTCAACAGTATTGACGGGTTAACTAAACAACACTTGTTCAAAGTAACACTTTTTCAACACTTTTTTCAAAATAGGATTTTTTCGAAGTTTACAGTATTGGTGAGATCACAAAGCAACACTTTTTTCAAACTAACACTTTTTCAAACGTAACAATATTGACGGGATCGCGAAAAAAACACACTTTTTCAAAGTCAACCGTATTGACGGGTTAACTAAACAACACTTGTTCAAAGTAACACTTTTTCAACACTTTTTTTTCAAAATAGAATTTTATCCAAGTTTACGGTATTGGTGAGATCACAAAGCAACACTTTTTTCAAACTAACACTTTTTCAAAGTTAACAATATTGACGGGATCGCGAAAAAAAAACACTTTTGTTGTCTGGAAAAGTATTTCGGTAGGCTCGCTAATGATGTAAATTGGTTAGTGATAACAGTATTTATTAATAGCAGAGCAGTTTAAGCACTTTCCTTTTGCTACGGGAAATCACACACATTTAAAGAAAAATCATAGCATGTTTATTAACTTGATGCGCTATAAAAGCGTCCTTTAGCGATATAGCAAAATTAACGCTTTCTTTTTGTTTTAGAAATATTCAGCTGAATAAAATTTAATTATATGAAGCCAGTTTCATGGAGATTACACTTAAAGGGTACTAATTACATAGATCACACAATTTGGCTTTAATGTTTCGGTTCAAAGGTATAATAGCTACGGTGAATCAACAGCTAAAACCTAAGTTGTTTTTATGGTTAACACCTTTGTAATGGAGTTAATCACGACGAGTCAAAGTTAAAAGGCTTATAAAACATACTGACTAATATATTATTCAAAGGTGTATAATATATATATATATATATATATTTTTAAACGATCTTAGAGACATTATATAAATAAATTCTTTTGCTAAATTATTATAAATTAAAGTTAGTATTAGTCATGAAACAAAACTGTTTCTCAAATTAATCGCATAGAAATGTGAATATAAATACAACTCCTTTTAATACCAGATTTATATTTTTTCGGTATCACTTTTAGTTTAATACACTTTTAGTATACGTTCATGTAATATACGTTCATGTGATATTTACTATTACAATTGAGCTATATCATTAGTTTAGTAGGTTGAACATGTAGAAGCGACTGTTACCTTTTTAAAACAAAATATATAAATATGCATTTAAATTTTCCTGTAATAGTATATTTCATATTTTATTCACATGCATCATTTTTAGCGCATGTTCTGGAATATAATATATAGTTATAATTAAATTTAACCATTATTTTAGTACTTTAGAGCAACTGTTACCTTTCTAAAAGCAGAATATATCGATATAGATAAATGTTCCCGTAATATATACATTTTTTTTATTTTAGTCACATTATAACTTTCATTAGATGTTCACGGACATAATATATAATATTAGAGCTAAAATACACCCTTATTATACTACTTTTAATCAACTGTTACTTTTTATCCCTGTTTCTTTTTGTCCATGTTACTTTTTGACTGTTACTTTTTATCCTGTTACTTTCTATCCTACAATCGTCCATTGTGTAGGTGTGTATGATGGGCTGTTTCTTTCTGTGGGCATGTAAGGTGTGACATTTGCTTATGTTGAAAGACATTTGCCATGTGTGAGACCAGTCAACTAATTTCTGAAGATCTTGTTGAAGTTCTAAACAATCTAATTTTAAATTTATTTCTCTGTAAAGTACACAGTCATCTGCAAAAAGCCTATTTTTTGAATTTATGTTTTGGTTGATGTCATTTCTGTGAAGGAGGAACATAAGAGGGCCGAGAACTGTTCCCTGTGGCACCCCGGAAGTGACTGGTACTGGATCAGACATTTCCCCATCAAGAACAACTTTATGAATTTTAACCATTTATTTATCCACTTATTGGTTTTACCTTGAATTCTATCCTGGGAAAGATCACCGGTATTGTAAGTGTTTTGGAAAATAATTTTTAGGAATTTCGAGATGTCATCAGCATAATCTTTAAGGAATCGCATTGGTATTTTATCAGGTCCATTAGCTTTTTGTGGATTTAGTTTGGACAGTAATTTTGAAATACTATTGGTTGCAAAGTTGATGTCAGGCATATTTAAATTTTGATTATTTACAGGAGGGATTGATTGATCATTAAAAACTGACTGTTTTTTTTCATTTAGGACTTCGGCTATGCCTTTGGTGTCTGTTATGGTTTCTCACTGCTTATTGGTTGATGGTGGTACTCCAGAACTGTCACGTTTCCTGTTTTTCAAAAAATTGTAAACTTTTTATTTTTGTTTTCATTTTCACATTCGAGCATTTCTGTTAAATAACTATTGTATGCGTCATTTAATTTGTATTTTAAACTGTCACTGTCTCTGCTTCAATTTAGTACTTTTGCTTTTTATTTGTGAATTTTGATTAACCTTTGTCTTTTTTTTAATAATCTTTTTATTTCAGTTATCATCCAAGGAACGTCTATTTTATTTTTCAATGTTTTTGTTGGTATATATTTATTGATAATTTTGAAAATTCTATCTTTAAATTTCGTCCACTGGTCTTGTACAGAAATTTCTGACAATTTGCTGAATTCTTCATAGAAAGAGGATAAAGCAGTTTTAATTTTGGTGGTGTCAGCATTTTTGAAATAGTAAACTTTACGTGGTGCTTTTTGTACGATTAATGTTGATGTTTAGGTTGGTGCTGACAGCCAGGTGATCACTTATTCCGGGTGTTGTATGAGTCTCTTCTAATTGTGCAGGATAGGTTGAGAAGATTAAATCAAGGATATTGGATCCCCTGGTTGGCTCATTAACTATTTGGTTGAAACTGGTTTTATTGATTATGTCTAAAAGTTTAATATTGATTTCCTTGGTATATTGTTTTCCTGGTACAGTGTTTTCCAGCCAATCTATATCAGGTTGGTTGAAATCCCCTGCCAGGATTACATGAGAGAGGCTCCGTCTATTTTCTATTATCTTTTGAATTGATTGATCTAGGGCTTCCGGGATCGGCTATTCCACTGCTGGGAGGTCTGTAAAATGATCCGATGAATACTGGTTGATGGAAGTGCAATTTTACCCATATTACTTCACAATCAGCATCAAAGGCCACTTCATGCATTTTTCACAGCAATGAATACGCCTCCTCCGTTCCGATTTCTATCTTTTCTCAAAACTTGAAATAAATCTGGAAATATTTCAGATGATGGTATTGATTGTTCTAAATGAGATTCACTGCCACATATGATGTCAGTGGCCTCTTGTACATTTTTTAGTTGATGTCCCTTTTGTTTGCCTTTTTTTTCTTGTTCTGTACTTGTATTGGGTGAATCATCACTACTGACACTGTCTGACAGGGCGGAAAAAGAATTACTGAGATTACTTATTGTAGTAAGAAAAAGTGGGCATGCCACACCTGAAACATATCCATGTACAGCTGCTGTTTTGATGTTATTTCTGTTATTCCTTGGGGGACATGTTGTCCCTTGCAACATATGAAATAAGATTACAAATTTGCTTTTTTATATCAAAATATTTATCATTTGTTTATTAGCAAGGTCATTTCATGTTCAAATATAAGTGCATGTATTTTTCTCAAAATATTGTTTATGTTCGAATATAAGTGCATGCACTTGTTTTCGGAAACTAAGTGCATCTTCAAGTATAAGTGCAAGCACGTTTATGCGCGGGGATACGGTAAATAGCCTATAACGTGCAGTTTACCATAGCATGTCTGAGGCAGTGGTATTCGCTGTGCACCGATAGTCAACTCCTTTTTTGCGAGCTATCTGATATGTGGCAACAGATAAACAAAGGGGTGGTCCCGCCGCCGCCGAGTCCGTCGCCGCTGCGTGATAAATTTTCGACCGCTCCGATTGGCACTGAATCGATGCGAGCTTTGTGAGGCGGTCACTCGTCTCAGCCTCAGCATCACTTCCCAACATCATCCCATCATCAGCATCACCATAGCGATCTCAGACTTTCCATTCAGTCTGTTGGTGTACTGAGGAGAAGCAGAAGAAGCAGATATTTTTTGACAAGCAGATTCGTAAAGTGAGAAAATCGGCGCAGGACTTATTGGTCCTAAGAAATGCATTCGATCCTTGTCGGGAAGGCCCATGCAACCTTATTCAGGGCTAGCTATCCCAAACAAACAGCGACGTTTTATGGTAATAAATACTATATATAACATATTATGAATTAAATATTTGCCAGTATTAGTGCTTTCACCCTCATCTGGGTGGGGTCATTAGGCATCTCTTTCATGCTGTAGGCTACGGTATCGTACGGAAGCACTAATCTACAGCGATTATACAAGAGAAGCTGTAGCCTCCACATGTCTGGCTATAATCTCCGGGCGGATTGCCAGCGGTGTAAGCCTACCCTGCTTCCTACACTCAACAGCGGGGCCAATGCAGCTCCCACATCAGTACAGACACTGGTGTTGGCCGTGATAGGGCCTAAAACTAAACCGGCAATAGAGTGTTTGACATTAGGTCTCTCACTTTGGACAACTATCGTTACTCTGAGGACTATCTGACCCCAGGATAGCGGAGCTAAGCACACATCTCTCGAATTACCCCTAGACTTGCTCAGAACCCCTTTATCAGACGTGTGAAGGAAAACACTCTCAATAACCCACCATGCCCCATCACCCCACCGTCACGTCATCATTTGTATATCATTAATCTAATCAATGGACTGCACCGCTTAAATGACCATAAGTGCAGAAAAGTGACTTTAAGCAATATTCTACTACCACTACTATCACCAATGGAAGTCATGACAATGTCACTGAAATGATCATGAGTTCCAAAATGTGATGTTATGCATTATTTTACTACTACTCCTTTACCATTGGTCCAATTCACAGATGGACAAGCCCGAAGATGAAGACTGTTTCATTATAATAATAATTAAAAGTCACCATGGCCATTTTTGATTGATAAATTTATTGTAAGCTCTATACCCGCCCTCTGATTTTCCCATCTGTTCAACCTTTTTGTGTGTTCTGGGATATGACCATCACGTGATCGTCATTCAATTTGTTGATTGTTGGCAGACATTTGAACTGAGTATTCTTTCTTATCGCTATTCTAAAGGCTCATAAAGATAATCAACCCTGATTAAAGCCTTGAAACCTTGCAGGCCAAATGGGTTTTTTCAATTTGAAATCATCATAACTGTTTTAGCTGGCCCTTTCTGATTAATTTGAATACTGTAACCTATGCTATGGGTCTACGGCTATTAGCAATATGTTTATTCTTACGGTGCGGGGTCGACTTTAGTCATCAGAATCTGCTCAGACTCTGACGTCTAAAGTCGAACCCCGCTGTAAGGGGTAAAGAGATTCGTCACTTATACTATAATATGGCGGAATTGGGCCATCACAAAATATTGAGTTGAGTGGCGATCCCGAGTGACTTATTCCAGTAATAAGTTTCCCCATCGAGCTTTTTAGATGAGACATAAAACACACAGATAAAATGGTTTATTTCACTATATGTATGGTAAATGGTGGTTAAGTTTAGTGTCAAGAAAATTAAATAACACACAAGTGTATACTCATTCGAGGGCCCATTGCTACTGGTCCCACGGGCCAGGTTGTCACTGGGATTGATGAATTATATTTTTTATTTTGCAGGTCACAAGATACATTTTGGGCCAGCACGGGTCTCTATCCACAGGAATTTATAATTAGTTTTGCTTCACTGATGAATCTGAACAATATCAAGTTGGAGGCATGCAATTGTAAGTATTTGAAGAAATACATTTCCTAATTTTAACTATCATATCTAGTGGATAACTAGATCATGATGGTATATAGTTTATATAACATTATATATTATACCCTTGACCAACAGACTCGAACAAACACACAACCTTGAACCTGGACTGGTTTAATATTGGTCCAGCGTAGTAGAGGGTGGATCAACATCTTTCTAGCATTGGTTCAACGTCTTCTGCTTGCCACATTTTTAAACATCTCTGCCCGATTCTTCCATCAATTATCAAAAATTGTGTTGCAACAGAACAACAACCGCTATTGTTACCTGGCTGTTTGCGCCAGTTATTATAGTACCATTAATATATAAAACAATATTTCAGCTTGAATTTTGTATTTTAAATCTGAAACTACGAAATTTATCCGATGCATTTCACTAATTTTGCACGTGGTCTGTAGTCATGCCTCGAATTCATATCACCTATTGTTTGAGGTGTTCTGTGTTATGTTTTGGTAATGAAGGTCTACGCAATTTATTGATTAAAACATTGGTAACTGGTGCGATAATTTAATGATGAAACAACGGCTTACCGCTATATGTGTATTATTTCAGTGAAACATTTGGTTATTGAAAGAAGTGTACAAAATGAACCTGTTGACTTCGAGAACATTGCTGAAAAAGGTAAGGCGATGTGTTTAGTTCATCCTGAGAATAATAAAGCAGCTGTGTCGTTTTAAGCCATAGTATTTACATTGCGGCGGACACCACTCCTGTGGATGTTAATCATACTGCGCATACAATATAATGTGTACTTGGTGAATCATGATGACCCACCAACTTTAATGCTAGATGCATTCATGCACTACATCATTGTGCGGTGCCAGTTGTTTTCACGTTATTACTGGCAGTTTGTCGTACTTTTTTTCTACATCAGCCCGCGGCACAAATATGTACGAAGCAGGTTGGTTATCAATCTAGGCTGGACAAATTAGTGTTCTTATTTGTGTAGTCAAAGTGTCAAATTTCGGGACATGATTTTTTTTGCTGCGGTCTGATCGGTTTTGAACACGACAGTTGCATTGTAGTTATATCATTGCATTGTAGAAGGTTCTCCAAGTCATTCATATTGTTGTGTGATTGGAGAGTGGGGACACGGTCAATTGTTTACTGTTTTATTCCAAAAGTTTAGAAAATAAAAAAATCTTTTTGTCGTGCTTATAGATACACGTATTTTAAAGGGACTGGCCCAGACAAAAATCATCAAAAAATCGGTTGATTTTATTTTCGCTTATTAATATGACCATATGATGTGAATATGTCCATAGACTGTAACTGCAAAAGTTTTTTAATTTTCGTGCTGCGCATTTACCAGTTGGACTAGATATATATAGAGACGAAATTCTTGATTTCTTTTTTTGGACAAGTCAACCATGTCAAAAATAAGAAATACGGGGATTTCGTCTCTATATCTACTCTAACTGGTAAATGCGCACCACAAAAATTTAAAAACTTTTGCAGTTATAGTCTATGGACATGTTTACATCATATGGTCATGGTAGAATCCAAAATAAAATCACCCATTTTTTTATGATTCTAGCCTGGGCCAGTCCCTTTAATCTTCAAAGTTGTTAATTAGTCAATGTATTAATAGTATGCTAATAGTGAGTGAGTACTAACAATAATAAAAAAATTCAAGTATTTTTTTCTATTTGCCACTTATTTTAGCGTGTTATAGATGCATGTAGGCCTATTTAATCGTCAGAGTTGTGAAAAAGTCAATACTACTGACAAGAATGCATCATGTATTCATATTTCTGTTCACACGTATTTACATGATATATTAAATATCATTGAAATTAGTATAAACAGACTCACTTACATCTTGCTTCAGTAAATCTTGCATAAAGCGACATGAAAACATATCTTTTGTAATACCAGTTTGTGTTTGTTTAGTAAACTAAGGTTTATTGCCATTCAAGCCAATCAAATATTTGTATTACAGATTATTGGAAAAAAAACATCCGAAACGTTTTGTTGATGTTAAATGTTAAATATCAATAATATTCTTGAAAATATAGATTGCTTGACTTTTCTGTTGTAGAGATTGAAGGTACATCTGGGCAGCAGCAGTTTGAAGAGTTCCCCACCAGCAGTTGCACCGCTCAGCATCTACGCTTCACTGTCAGAAGTGGTCACGATCACTTTCTAGCTGTACATAAAGTGTCAGTAGACGGCAATGCAGTACATTGACGTATCAGAGGAACATCTGAATTTAGACGTTTAATTTTAGTCTTATGGGATATTTTACAGAGACCTTTTGTTGCAGAGTAAAGAGCTGCGACTCTTTGCTCCAAGGTACCAATACACACGTTTGCACACATTACCTTGTCATTATGTTATATTGTCACGTTGTTAGATCTGACAAGAAGTCGTTACACAATAACTATTTATATTACTTTTTATTCGACTATGATTAACTTTAATGTGGTTTGATATAAAGTTCCGCAAGTGAGTGAGTGAGTGCGTGAGTGAGTGAGTGAGTGAGTGAGTCACATGATATTTATCTATTGTGATTAGATGGTTATGGATTATTTTGTTAATTTAATTTCATTGAAAAGAAATAAAATAAAAAAATAATTACACCAATACAAGTCATTTTCAGTGAAGTGTATTTCTACTTTATTTTTGAATATGTGCTCGACAGACGGGCATGTGAATACAAAACTTAGATTGAAAAGAATGATTTTATTTTAATTTTATGTGAAAAAAAAAAGATTTAATATATCAGTCTAAAGAAGATATGTTATTCATGGTTCCAAGTATAAAAAATGGCGAAATTTTACTCACTGTGAAAGTTTTGGCGAAACTATTGGCGACGTTTCCCCATGATCACTACGTCAACAAGATCTGATGAAGACGGATTGAAACGTCACTAATCGTTTCGCCATAAATTCCAGAGTGAATAAAATTTTAACATCGACAAGCGTCTTCATTTAGTGTTTTAGATTGATAAAAAATGAGAATATTTTTTTTTTTCAGCCACAACGGTAACGGGTTTGTGTATTAGAAAATATTGTACTATTTTCTTACTAGCCTACAACGACTAGCTTATATATAGCTCGGATATACCGTATGTAGTAAATTATGTCATGATGGAACTGCGTTTTTACCACGATCTCCTCGTTCGGTTGTGGACAAAAACCTGTGACAATGAAGCTGGTGACCACCTGTTGAATGTGGGTTGTAAGGATGTGTCAGATGGTCGGTGTCAGGATGGTCAGTACGGGTCAGCGGCTCCTGTGTGCTGGTCACTGGTCACTCATCCCATTTTCTTCCAAGATGTCAAGCCCAGGGGACACGTTGGCCAAACGCTGGTCCCGTCCATCCAGCATGTGTTCAAACTGATTTACCAGTGCCTTCAGAAAACATTTCAATGGTAGTCGACAGAATCCGACGTCTATAGACGTCAGATTCTGACGACTAAAGTCGATCCCCGCACTTTATTGAGTAAAAATATTTCTAATGACCGCAGACCCATAACATGATTCAAATTGAAATAAACCCTTTGGCCTCCAGGATTTTTACAAAATTTCTTTTTATTATTGCACAATGCTACTTTTAACATTTGCTCAGCTCATCTCTGGCTACGTCGTAGCCAGAGATGCAGAGATGTGCTGAGCAAATGTCAAAAAACTTTTTACTGCAGATGTCGTCTTGATTCCAAATTTTCGAACAACCTAGTTTAAAATTAGAACTCTTTGTTCAATTGAAATAGGATGTTGTGTCACTTGAAGGTAAATGGTCATCAATTCGTGCTTGCCTGTGTTGTTTTCCGGCCACTGATTCGAGCCTATGACAGATCAGATCACACACGACCCGCACATGTCGCCGACGCTGCCAGACGTTTGTCAGCGGCTCAGAGGTTGGCCGACGCTGGGCGAGCGTCCTCGGGCACTCGCGGGATGGCACACATTGAGATCACCTGAGCGAGGATGAGTTGCTGCAATAAGAGAGCATCTATCACGCCGGCGGTGCGCCGCCCTTTATTCTAAGGTCCCGACAACACGTATCAATCTCCTTAACGAGCTGCTACGAGACGGCCGCCTGTTTTCAGGCTAGTTTACAGTTGTGCCCTCCCACCTCTTTATCACCCCGTACATCGTGTAGAGGGTAACCAGGCATGGAATCCCTGTCAGCGAGCATAGTCTCCACCGCGGGGACACCATCCACTAACTCAAGCTGAAGGCAGACTCCGCCTGCGCTGCCCCTCCGCAAAGTCAAACAGCAGCAACTGCTCACTTGTAAAGTGAGCAGTTGCCGCTGTTTGCTTTGCGCTGCACATCAGCCAATGACGAGAGGCCCTGCTTCTCCTAATTTACTGCTGACATCCAATGGCCAGACACAAAAGAGTTGCGATAGAATTTAATTGAAAATGGTTCAGTGATTAAAGAGCGCAGCTGACTGAGACGTCAACCGGCTATCATTAGCAGGCTATCGCACGACAACCTATCGTTTTGGGTGACTTGGCCGCCTAAATGACCATTACCAACACTTTTGTTCTGCTGGATATCTATATCCATGTTAACAGTTTGGATGTAGAGGCCCATGCAGGTCTAACCAGCACTAGGCCTACATCTTATTTCATTTATTTAAATACTTCCATTGGATGTGTATGAGTCTTATTTGAAATAATCATGTAGATTCATAATGAAATGATTTAAATTAAAGTAGGAATATTAGCTCGTATTGGTACAGACGAGGAGGAAAAGCTGTCAATGATTTCAAGCGCAGACAAATTTTCTGAATGAATATTATAAAAAAAATACCTAAACATAAAACAACTGATTACGTCTTCTAAATTCCCTCGTGTTCAGGCCACGAATCGTATTCCGTAGTAGGCTATGCGGAGGAAATTCTAAATTTCAACACGTGGAACGTGGCGGATAGGCAAACCCTTTAGCCGCAAAGTTATTTATTTTAATTTTTCACCCCCTTGGAGTTGTGTCTTGCTGGCGCGATCCACAATTTAAGGGGGTGAAAATTATATGGATTTGTCAAATCAGAGGACAAGGATTTCCAAATCTTACTGATGGTATGCAGTTTTTACTTTCAAAGTGTGCTACTCAATTTTCTAATAAAAAAGGATTAAAAACGAGTATAGTGGTTATTGACACTCAAAGGGTCAAAGCGGCGGCTACTAAAGGATGATTAATGATGTGGGGCGACTTCAATGTCAACCGTCAGGCTTCATTCATTGACAACCACTTGATGCAAATTACCAGCAATAACAGAGAATGCACGCTGCGGTTAATGATTTAATTGTATGGTTAGGTCGCTGATGTCTTCATTCTCTCGCAGCACATCGTGCCCCGAAGGTGGGTTGTTATGTCGAGGGGTGGAAATTAGCTCCTTTAGGAAACCTGATATTCTCTGGGACATGATTGGTTAATGGTTAATGATTTGATTTTGTTTGTTGGAGTCTACACATTGTCACAATCAACTATAAATATACTTGTAGACAGTGTTTTGTGGTGGTGTTGAGACGCGGGAAACGTGACACTCCTATGAGACAGTCCATGACGGCATGTGTCACTGCTGCTCGTGCATGGTGTATGTATAGATGTTTTAGGGTACTGGCAGAATTAAAAAAAACATTTGTCCTAGGCCTATTGAGAGATGTCACCCTACCTTGATGACAAAAACACTGCACACCAGCCGGCCGACATTCTCACAATAACATCTGCTTATGATAAACGCATCTCCTCTTGGCAAGTGTGCCCTCCATATGGAGCTCTCGAATACCTTCTTTTCCCGATTGTGCGACAACTGAAATCAATTCCGACACATCTGGATTTTGAATATTGGACAACGAGTGCTCGGTCTAACGATGATGCAACATTTTACATGACCTGTTAGTGGATCATGATTCCTGAAGATTATCTTTTTGTGCCAGTGTTCCAGAATTACCAGGCTTCTTGTGGTGTTGAGAGACGTCACGCTGAAAGAGAATGGGCCTACTACCAAAACTACATGTAAGATGATCGTCAGAACAATCTCTGCGTCTGCGAGTAATTGTGGCAGACGACGACAATTTGTCCGGCTTAGCGAGGGCGCTAGATAGTGATGGAAGTGCGATGCTACTGCGTGGTAGAGGAAATGGTAGGACGGAAGAGGAAGCTGGCGCAGGCGCTGTTGGTCGGAGAGGTCCACAACGTCCGGTACAAGTAAGCGTTAACACTATCTTTACGACGCCGGCTTTTCTGTCTTAATACACATACGTTGTTCGTCTTTCTACTTTCAGCTGAATGACTAAATCGGACTTTGACCGCTTTTGAACATAGGCTAAAATAGTTCTGCTAAGTATCCTTATTATGCAGATAAAGCGACAGGGAATAGCGTACAATCTGGATATCCGGTTGGTATAATAAATGACACATGAACTCTTGCCATGGATGATCCTACAACAGTGTACAAGACATGTAATAATTATTGTCGAATGTTTAGAGATCACTATGCAGTCATTAGTACGACCAATAGATTCGTACGAATCTTTATTTCTTTTTTTGGCGTTCGTACAACGTCAACGTACGAAGTTCGCAAAACTTCCTTACGAAATTGACAAAGTTACCGTTTAATTCGTACGAAAAACCTTACTGTCCCCTCACAACCACCTTACTCACACCTTGAGTCATTGGTACGATCGTCGTACAACTGTGTACATTCGTACGTACAAACTCCAGAAGAGGCCCATAATAACAAGCTCATGATTCATTGCAACATGCTTACGATCACTGTAGGAATAGTGGTGCTATTATTGATCTATGTAGTTCTATCATATGAAAGCCTGGTCCCATTATTGCTCGTACGAACGCCGTACCAACAATTTCGGGAGCTTTTATTGTGGCCTTCACAAAACAAGCGTAAGAATTACAGCTTTTTGAAAAATAATAGATCGCAGAACTTCTCATCAATGACAAATCATTTGTGCAGCGTGGGCCCAACGTCTTCGACGTTGATCCAACATTGTACAAATGTTTTGTGTTTACTGGGTTACCATTACAAATGAGCCCGTCCTTGGGATTCTTCATGGAAGTGTGGTAGAGCCTACATTTTAACAGTCTCGACAAGCCCTTGCTTTAAATCACGCATTCTGTGATTATTATTTTTTTTTAAATCGCCCTCTATGGTTTAAGAGCACAATGTCGGCTCGTTCTTAGGCTAATGTCGGCAAACGCTGGCCCAACAACGAACCGGCATTGGGCTATTAAGCCGCGAATTGCGATATTTAAAAGACAGCATACGAGGGTTTTGGATAACAATTAATTAATAGCCCTACAGATTGGTCTGTGGGCCTATTGTGCCGTGCAAAGCCAAAAGGCAGTATTTGCTTACTTTGCAAGTTAGCAGATATTGCACTTTGGTTTTGCATAGCAGTAGGCCTATCACCGTAATTGTGGTTTTTGGTCTGCCTCACTTGATGATTGACAAACTCTTTGAAAAAATGGCAAAATGTTGTGATTGAGTGTTCCCTTTTCTCCGGAGAATAAAGTACCAGGATGATATAAAATACATTGTATAACATTTACCAGCTAATTGTGCACCACGTCTCATGTAGTTTTTCATCTGTTTTCACTTGTTTTTGTATTTTTTACTTTTGTCTCCAGAGAGGAATCTGGTGCTAATCATTCTGGGTCCAGAAAAATAGCCAGGGCCAACGCGTGCTTTGGAATTGAGTGACTTCGTCCGTCCAGCTCTGTCTAGATACTTGTCACCACTATGCATTTTTCTTAACTCTAAACGTGAAAAATAAGCGCTCTATATTTAACTCCACTTTTGCTTCCTGAAAATACATGAACATATTTAATCAGACAGTGAAATATGTTCACAGATATATATATATATATATATAGGCCTATATTTTTCATGCTAACTCACAATTTATTTATCATGTTCTCTTCGTCGACAATAATAATTCTAGTACGTAAAAATGTATCCCATAATCATGATAATATCACTATGCTGGTCATCACTATAATAAAAGTGGTGATTTTCGCTCATACGTCATATACAATTCACACTTCTCAAACATACAAACTTTTTCAAAGGTGATTTTGGTGGCCACGATCCCAGCAAACACAAGACGTCAACACAATGCTGGATCAATCTTGGGCCACCGCCGTAGACTAAAGGCCCCGATCACCCATTCCGTTCGACTGTGGAATAAATTATAGAGGCAGCCCAGCAGACGCAATACGTTCAATCAACATTGATTCGACGTCTTGTCTGCTGGGAGAGGTATTGGGTTCGAGTCCAGGCCGAACTGGATATTTTCATCGTGGTTGTGCATAAGCCTATGCAGTGCTCCAAACTTCACAAAGGCCTAGAGGGTGCAGCACTGTTTATGGTACTTTTGTACACTACAAATAATCCTTAAGTCGATGAGAAGAGTGTACATTTCCGGCTTATTGTTTCCTACTGTCGCGATATTGTCATAATGTGCAAAAAGCGACACAAAACAACGCTCACTCACTCGTCTCACTGAAAATCCTACGATTTGTTCATTTTATCTTAAATTTTCTCTTTGCCATTAGAAAAGTAAAGACTAGAAAAACTATTTTGAATGATGAAAAGTTTAGATTGAAAAAAAAACAATGGGCCCCTGGCTAAGACCCCTATAAATTTTTTTTCTCTTATAGATGTAAAAATCTAATGAAGAGCGAAAAAAACATTTAAAAAAAAAATCGGCCCTATTTGTTTTGGCTACTGCTCCAACAGTTTGAAATAAAAATGTGTATGGACACCAAAGGTTAAGAAAATAGGTCAAAAATCAAGGCCAAGGTGAAAGATGAAGAACAATTGCTTGTTAACGCGCTTAAAAAAATAATGATTGAATCTCCGACTTGAATTTTTTTTACAATTCGCAATAGTGTCTTGAAAACTAGTATATATAGGTTTTTGGGGTCTGCGAGTCTATCGGCATTGTCTGTTTTCATGTGCGACCGAAAACGAGTCTATGGCGGCCATCATCATTTTATCGATTTTAATAAATTAATTCTGCAATGTATGTTCCGCTAAATGCCTTGAAATATATTAATATAAGTTTTTGGGTTATACGAGTCTATTGGGATTGTCCATTTTCATGTTGGACCGAAAACAAGGCTGTGGTGGCCATCTTGTTCATCTTCCGTTCAGTTACATGCCATATAGGCTTTGGGGGTTTACGGATATATTGGTGAGGTCCGTTTTCATGTGCGACCGAAAATGGGGCTGTGGTAGCCATTTTGAATTTATTTGGATAAATCAACCTTATATTCATATTTGCCTTGAAACCTCGTCATACTTTTTTTCGAGTATATCAGCCATTTTGAGTCATTGCTGCATCAGCCGATGGGTGTCTGCGTGCTTAGGCCTACACGGTTTTTTGGGGGGTTTTCTTCAAAAATTGGCAATCACCCAATGCGCGTCTCATGGAATACACAGGCTTTATCTTATTCGCGCGCTCATCTAAAACGTAGTGGCCTAACCAAATGTATTAATTTCAATTTTTCACAAAAATTGATCCTTGTAAACCGTTGGCAGTACCAAGAAGAAGTAAAACCACGTTTATTCAAACAAATCTTCCTTAAAATGGCGGTATCTTTCTAATTAATTCTTAAAAATTTTATAACTTTAAAGCTGTTTTTCAATTATGGAAGTATCAGTGAAGAATTTCCTTTTGTACAGGTGTCTACATCTTCAATTTCAGTTCTTTAGTGGATTTTTAAGTGGTATTTATTAATAGATTCAAGATGGTTGAAATGGTGATAATATCAACAATAGGCCTACCATGAAATATATATGTTTGTTTGGCCCTTTGTGGTCTATTTCATGAGCCTTTTTCATATTTGTGACCCGCCACGCGAAAAGGTACCTCCCCACGGCTTTATTCAAATTTTTATGACTTCATTTAAAATTTAAATTTAATGATTACATAACTAATTTTAAAAATATCAAAAGTCTCATAAAACAAAAAATTATAAATCTATTTTTCAAAAACTCTTTCAGTTATCGAAATAGAAAGGAAACGGCTATCACATCAACTATTAGAATCAATTTTAACAATTTTGACTTAATGGCCCTTTTCGCGTGGCGGGTCACATTTAGTCATAACATTTCTTGACAGAATCAAACATTATACATCCATACAATAATACATGTATCATTCATTCATGGTGTATAATTTTTTCTCGTTCTGTGACAAAACCTACAACTTTACCACCTTATATTTCTATATTGACATTATTGCTTAAATAATATTATAATATCATTCTATTCTATTCAACATCCATCCCAGAAAGTGGCATATGACCAGTAGTCATATTACTTTTTGACACCAACTGCGGAACTATCTATTTCACATAACGCGAATTATTTATACATCATTTAATAAATCATAGTTTCATAGTTTTTAGAAAACCCATAATATTTAATAAATACCCAATCTAGATTGCAAAACTGTTACCATGAAAACATTTGGCATAAAGATTTGAAAAATAGATTATCTTTTCTTTCATGATCATGTTATATTTTTCCAAAAGCCATCATATTTGAAAAAATATAACATTATTGCTGACTGTAGTGGTAAACCTAAATGTACACAAAATCAGTAGCTATATATTAACTATAAATTTAATAAATTTATTAGTCATAAAAGCACAAAAACAAATTATTCTGTTGACATATAACGTTATTGGAATGTATTTTTTTTATGTTGCGAAACTGTTATTTTAATAAAATGTCCACGGCCTGAAATAGTCTAACGACAATAAACCCCACAAATGACAATGTATAAGGGTCTCAGAAAAAAAGTAATAAACAATGACCCATCCCAGATAACAGGATACTTCGACCCAGTGTTGTTTTAATGGTGGTCCACCATCTGCGACGCCGGCCCAATTTTAAATGAACACCAGGTGGATGTCGCATGTTTGCTGGGATGAGTTCACATATTTTATAATATTATACTAGAAGCTGAACCATCGAACACAAGACGTTGAAACAATGCTGATTTATTGTTGGCCCACCGTCTACGACGCTGAACCAACATTAAACCAACATTAGTTCAACGTCTTGTGTTTGCTGGGGAATCCCAAACAAACACGACACGTTAAACCAATGCTGATTTAATGTTGGCCCGCCGTCTCCGACGTCGGCCCAACATTAAATCGGCATTAGTTTAACGTATCGTGTTTGCTGGGATATGACGGATGGGGATTAGCGCTAGTTTTCCGCATGTAATGGTCGGCAGACACGATCCTGCCCTGGTCACAGGTAGATTTCGACACAGTTTTAGCTGTATCATTATATCTTTGTCGCATACAGCTGATCGGCGTGAAGTATTCTACAAACAGTGTAAAAATCGTCATATTTTTTTATCTGCATAACATATTTTAAAAATATTTACTATTTTTAAATAAGGTCATCTCTGATATAGGCATATTGCGCATTCAAAAATCATTTTTTCATTAAATTTATAAATCAATGATAAATTAATCTATGAATACTGGCGTTTAGATCCCCAGGCTAAGACATTATTTCAATGAGATGCAAATCAGGCACTATAAAATAAAAAAATCATTGATCAAACAAAAACCCATTAATTCATTGCGCAATCGATCGTCCGCGCAGCGGATTTTTTGGAGCACAGCTTTACGAATGGCAATGATTACAGATGATCGCGCACATAGTCTGTTATTACGGACTAGGAGTTGATTGAGTGATATATGCGTACCGGGTTCGAACTCCGCTGATTCTGCGTGGGTCTTTCTGAGAAATATCACTAGGCTAGATATAGAGACGAAATCCCTGATTTCTATTTATTGACAACCATGTCAAAAATAAAAAATACGGAAATTTAGTCTCTATATCTAGCCTAACTGGTAAGCGCGCAGCACAAAAATTAAAGAACTTTTGTAGTTCTAGTCTATGGACATGCTTACATCATATGGTCATATTAAGAAGCCAAAATATAAACACCGATTTTTTATGATTTTAGACCTGGGCAGTCCCTTTAATGTGGTAGCAATAAAATAAACCCCTTTTGACTCTGATAGTACAGGGGCTGGAGGGGTGTCTGTGAGCATGAGAGAGGCAGGGGGTTTCTCTTCAGATTTGATAAATTATGTAAGGTATTGGCTTCAAACAAAGTTTAGGAAGAGATCTGGTGAGGTGGGCGTTTTGAATTATTTTTTTTCAGCTTAATCGGGTCTGACGAACAATGATTTTTCCATGTGTATTTGGCTATAATTAGCTTAAAATGAGGCTACACATGCATGTCTATGTTTTGGGGCCAAGGAATTAATGTATTCCATTAAAAATTAAATTATACCGCCTTCGAAGTGGCATATATAGTCGGGTCCAAAACCATAATTCCGTGACCAACCTTCGGAAAGTAAGATTTTGACGATAGTTTTCTGTATTTCAAGGTATTTGTCAAAAAATAAGCTCCTACACCTCTTAATAAAAATGGGCGGAATTGCGGAGTCTAAAATCTAAAATGGCCGCCGTCGATCACGGTGAAAAAAGCAAGTATTCACCTATTTCATCCACTGGTCTCTTAGTAGACCTTATTTTTTAATGTAGTCAGGTAGAAAATAGATTTATGGAGGTCAACCAGTTTATATTTTAAAAGATGCATGTTGCGTTTGGCCGATAACAGCAAAAATCCAAGATGGCCGCCAGCTGCCATTTGAACAAGATATATTTTTAACTAATGATCCCGTAATCAACTGTGATAGGCCCCTATGTCATTTATGACTAGTTTGGGGCGTGAGACCCACTTCTGGACCTTTAATTATAATTACAAGCTTCTGTGACCTTCAAGCATTACACAAAGGTCAAAACATGGTAAGTATATTACGGTTATATAGTGAAAAAAATTACTGGTGGTCCAATAGTTACATGTTATATGTCCCTTTTGGCTGACTGTATGGCACAGAAACTGTTTCTGGTATCCATAATGTCATTCTAGGGATTGACCTTAACAATCTTATTCTATGACCTCCAATATCCATAACATATACAAATACATCTTATCCATAAATGCTCCAATATTTACATGTCATATGTCGTTCCCAACCGACAAGAAGTTAAGAGTTGAGTCAAGATATTTTGAACGTGAAGGCTATCGGCCACCTTCCCAGATGTCTACCCAAGCTTTTTTTATGAAGCCAATACCTCATCTTTTTCAAATCTGAAGAGAAACGACCTGCCTCTTTCATGCACAGACACCCCTCCAGCCCCTGGACTATGACTAATCTTCACTTTTTTGAGATTTTTGGCGGCAATCTCGATTATGCTAAGTGCATGTGCATGTGCATGTGCATACATGACCGTTGTAGATCCCGGCCAGCATCAACATTGGATTACCGTCTCGTATTGGGATGAGCTTCATTAAAGCGTAAATCACATTAACTTACAATCGGCGATAAGAGTAGGTCTTTCTACTCAAACACACTTCTATTTAGTAATAAGAACATGCCATTATATTCACGCAAGCTTATCACAAATATTTACAAATATTTACTCAATAATAAGATCACATAGCCTTATACACACACAGCAACCTTTACTCTGTGATTAGATTATGCCCTTATCATGTCTTTATCAGCATAGGATGCGCTGTTTTGATAAAAAAAAATCTGTGGAAACTTTAATATTGCCCATATATCCATTGCAAGAAAATGAAAACAACCCAAATAAAATTCTCTTGGTATTAGAGTTAAAATGCAAACCATAATATTTAATTTCTGCAGAATAAGAAAATGAGTACTTTCGCTTCAGTCTTAGCCGAATATACCCTGATACAGTAACCTTCATTTTATTATAGAAACTTGAACTATTTCTCTCAATTTCATACCATACGATTTTTCCGGTATTTGTCGTTTTTACACAACGTGTCGTGTAAATAAAATGGCGATCACTGTGACCGGGTCTGCTGTGAAGTGAATTTTGAACTGACTTACAGACTGTTATAGTGACTGTTCTATACCTGGATGATAGCTTTTTTGAGGCGGGCAAGGCGAGGTATAGGTAAATGTGATTTAACCCTCCTGGCACCCTATTATTTATTTCCATTTTTATTAACTTTGAGGTGTGAATTGCTGTCGCAATTGCCACCCGAAGATGAATAAAAAATGTCCTGATTTTGTAAAGCGCAATAGCTCAAATTAAAGCTCAGAACGACATTTCTGGGATGGATTTTACCATCTTTATTTAGTCAAGGAATATTATTCCAAATATGATATGTGGTGTATAACAATTATCTCTTCACCCGTTAAGTTATTTCAAACTTTCAACCGCTTGAAGTTGTGTCTCGCGACACAACTTCAAGTGAGTGAAAATTACTCGCATTTGTTTAATTTGAGACCAAACGTTCGCAAATCCTGAATTTTAAACGTTCATTTTATTCTCAATAACAGTGATTTGACCAGCTGTAATAAGACGTATTAAAAGCGAGTATATTCGTGCATATATCGCTTAAAGGGTTAATGCGACAAGGAAGCTTAAAGGGTTAGAACATAAATATTTACTTCTAGAGTCACCGTGATATGAAAGACAAATACCCTTTTATCTCGCAGTATGATTTTGCCACGACATACCCTACATCATTAATTACATAATCAGATCCATAGAATAATGTTGTCCGGTTTATAAATAAACATCCGTTTAATCGGATATTTTTTACCACCTCTGTGCACTTGTCGAGTTTTTACTTTCTCTTTCTTTACGATCCAGCGAAAAAAACATGTCACCAAAAGAAATCAACTAAGCTATGTAAAAGGATTTTGAACTAAAATACACTGGATGTGTAGCATGTTTAATAAGGTGTATGTATGAGACAGACGGTATAATCTGAACAATCACCAGACGTTGAACCAATGTTGGCTCAATGTTCGCCCAGCGTCTACGACGCTGGACCAACATTAAACCAACATTGGTTCAACGTATCGTGTTTGTTAGGATCGCTGGTAGCGGAAAACATTGACAAAATAATGACTATGCGATCACGGTACATCTGTAACGTCTACACCCCGCCATTATACTGTCAGAGCTTTGAACCTTTGATGAGTATAGCTCTGGAAAACCAAAAAGGCAGTAAGTGTTCACTTGAAAAGTAAGCAGTTACTGCCTTTTGGGTTCACACGGCAGAGTAGCTCGGTCACTGCGTGGCAGTCATCAGGTCATGCCTTGCTGAATGGGTAACATCCATTCAACATTAACGACACATTTGACAGTTTAGCTTGCATGCCCTTTAATTACAATGTCTACATGAAACCTGCACCGAATGGTCATTGTGACAAATCAATTGAAATGGACTTCCATCATTTACTTGATATCGCAACAGGTTTTACAAGTGAACAAATATACCGTTCATTATTCCAAGCTAACTCCAGCTTTTAAAAGTAGATACTCACTGTGTGAGCATGGGTTGAGGATTGGTAGTGGCCTACCACCCTGTACAAATCAATTGGTTTCATTCATATTTTATTTATCATGGTTGAATAAACAATGCTTCTTCTGTTTCTACACATGTGGGAGCTGCTGTGAATGAGAGGTAGCGTGCTCGACCCCAAACCAGTGTCTGAGGGTAGTGTCACCTGACCCAGCTCATCATCTTCGGGAAGTTCTCTAGAGCCCGGTTACGTCAGCAGATTTAAATCTATTTTTTCTTAAATATCAACAAGTGATCAAGTCTCAACCAAGCAGTGAGCTTAACATGCTTTAAAAACCTTTAGTTTTTAATTTAGACTAAAGACTTGCGGATAGTAGGTCAACTGACAAGATAAGTAGGCTATATAGCTTCATATAAATTTAACTTTTAAAATTGACAAAATTGAAAATGTCTCATCCCACGGGGTCCCTTTACCTCTTTTTGCAATATGTTATGTACACACCGATGGTCTATGCTGAATGAATAAGCATAGGCTATACAACAGTGTAAAACAAAAAAGCAGTAGCTGCTTACTTTTCAAATTTTGCCGTTGTTGCGACGTTATACCCATTGGGCACACGACGTTGAATCAACGTCGTTGACGTTGATTCAACGTCTCAACAACGTCGTGTGCCCAGTGGGTATTAACTCACTGGGTACACGACGTTGTTGCGACACGTTGAATCAACGTCGTTGACGTTTTTTCAACGTCGCAGCAACGTCGTGCGCCCAGTGTGTATTATATGTGACTGGGCGCTCGGTGTGGTCGGGTGTTTAGTCATCAGGCTGGTGACACTGTCAGGGTGGCGTTGTATGAGGTGTGAGGGGCGGTAGGGCCCCGGCGCCCTGCCTTTCTGACGACTCATTTAGCGCTCGTCATCACGGCCACAACTCTTCATTAAATCTCGCCACCTTTTTTTGTGAACGGCGGCACAACACGATACATTGAGCCATGGTCTGGTAGATCGGCCTGCATGGCGGACGCCCCTTCCAATGCTCTTGCGCACCATCACCTCAGCGTCGTAATGCCGGGGCCTGTATTTCTACTGAGACACGCCACCCCCCCCCCCCCCCCAGCCCCGGTGTTCCGCATCAACTTCATCAGTGAAACATTTGCCTTCGAACAGTGAAAATATGTTGGAATTCTTGGGAAGGTAAAAGGTTAAATAGCTTCATGAAATGTATTCACTTGTATTTTTAAAAACAGAAATGATAATCTGTGAAACCACGACAGCCGCACTCATGGAAACAATATTTAAAGCCGTAATCACTGTCAACTGCGGGGCGGGGGCCCTAGGGTAGTAGCTAGCACCGCTGCCTTTCGCGCCAGAGTTCGGGGTTCGGTTCCCGGTCTCGGCGGTTTGGAAGAAACAAAAAATGTTTCTTCCCCATCCACGTGTGAAGTCAGTATTGTGGGGAGCCTCCGTGACCGAGAGGTAGCGTGCGCGGCTTCAGACCGCCGGGGCCCGAATTTCGAATCCTGTGTCTGGAGGAAAGTGTCATCTCAATCATCTCACCATCCTCGGGAGGTTCTCCTGGCCCAGTTTAGCCTATATGTGCACAAAGGTGGCCTGAAGCCCGATTCATTTCATTTCATTTTGTCTACTGCGTTCCTTCGACGTTGCATCAGCTCTTACTGTATGCTCCCATTTGTGCATGAACGTGATGGAAACGTGACCTGGTGTGGTGGGAGCATTAGCATCAACATCAGTGAGACATAACTCCTTTTTAGTAGCATTATCGATGAAAATACTGTACGTAATCAGGTTTTTGTGCAATTTTTTTAAATTTATCATAGAAATGGTCAGATAATCCAAGTCAGTGGTTTCAAGATTGACGTGAGCACCGGAACCTCCAGATTATTATTTTTTATAGCAGCTAAAATGCAAACCATTAGTGTGACTTTTTTTCAAGTTTTTTTTCTAGTTTTTCTAAAATTTGGCGTCATAATCCGATAATATAATACAAATTATTTAAAATAATGTTTTAAAATTATTTTTAAGATCTCTAATGAGAATAATCTAAACGATATTAAATAAACCGATAGAACATTCCTATGTGTTTTAAGGCTGTGCACAGAGGTGACAGGTCTCTCCGTACCACCTTCCACTTGTCGAATCAACTATCAAAGAGTCAGATACTTAGCCCCGAAGACAGACTATGTCAAAATTGCAATATGGGTGTGGTAGAAAGTGAGGTTCACTTTATATGTGAATGCCCTTTATATAATGATTTGAGACACGCTATGAATAATAAATATATTTTTCCCGTAAATGCCACAATGTCTGATAAATTTGAACTGATAATGTCAACTAATTGCAGATTTCTAGGTACTTATATTAGTCAGGCATGGGATAGGCGTACTGATAATATGTATAACAGGTGATATGTGGCATGTAATAACATCAACTTATATATAATGTAGTTTTGTATTATATTATTTCTATTTGTGGTATTGGGGTCATATCTGTCACTGTGTATAGTGACAGATATGACTCTTTTGTACCTAACGTTACTGATATATTTGGTTCAAGCGAGCACAGTCCAGCGGGCGCGGGACGTCCGCCCGGTGTTTGGACCGATGTTGGGCCAGCGTAGTGGACGGTGGGCCAGCATTGGTCCGGCGTTGGGCTGGTGTCCCGTGTTTGCTGGGAGGGTATCCACTCTGTGTTGGTTCAGTGTTGGTCCATGTCTTCGGCGCTGTCCCGGCACTGCCCCAACATCCTGGTGTTTGCTGGGATTTACAATATTGTGTAATAATGTTGATTTTTGGCTGTTTCGTTCAGCATATATGTTTTTTTTTTTTTACTACATACTTTTTTTTTTACTACATACATTTTGGAGTGACTTATAAGCCCAAATGGGCTGGGTACTATATTGTAAACATATTTATATTGTCATTGAATCTGTTTGTACATGTCACTATAATAAAAATATACAAATACAAAAATACTATAGATGCAACAAATGTATGTCTATACCCAAAAACATAATATCTATATTATAAACACACACAAAAACAAGAATCATTCTACTATTTACTGATGATAATACAAATAAAGATGATTTTTATTTCTTACTAATATTAACAAGGACAATTTGATGTTTTATTAAACTAAACTACTGACGTGAAAGGTGAATTTTATAGCCAATCACATATATTTTTGCATTAACTCTTCAATACAGATAAATGTTGCTGAAAGCAAGTTAACCGCCACACACACTAGATTATCTTAACTACTAATGGACATTTATTATTCCACCAAAGTTGTAAACTTTATTAACCCGTTTGGTTGTAAAATTATAAATTGATATAATATTTATGTATTTAATATCACATCTGAAGTTATAATATGATGTTAGAGCAACATGGATTGTCCTAAAAATACAAAAACAAAATTATGCCTGTGTATTTTTGCAACATGAATAATGACATGAATAATTTTGTGTCATGAACTCGATGGTTTGCTAGTCCAGCAGACTGATTTGAGTGGATAAGTGATTCTGCTATATTTTATGTGTGTTTTTGTGTGCATACCACAGAACAGTATAATCTATCATGACGTTGCGACTGTTTCCTCGTGTATATCTCAGAAAAGCATCATCTACAATGGAAGATGACTTGGTAGATAACTTTGTCCTGAGTGACGTATAGCCTCATCAATCAAGCCCAAACATCATAAATCAATTCATGTTGCTTGAATATAGCTGTATATTTGTTCAAGAACAATCCACATATTCCTTAATAAATTCATATATTCAGCGGTAATATAAAATTACCAGAAAAAATAAAATGTGAGAAACGATTCATAAAATATAAAATTACCAGAAAAATAAAATGTGAGAAACGATTCATATTTTTTTTAAATGAGAGTGGGAATTAACAACTGTTCAAGGAGTGGAAAAGGCAGAGGGGAAGAAATCCTCAATACCACATAGTGCAATGTCTAAATAAATAAAACCAGCTACTAGATTTCCATGAACATTGATAAAAGCCAGACGTTTTTCATTTCATTTCATTCCTAAAATGTAGAGTATATATATAGGCCTACGTGGTTTTTTTTAAATGGACGAACGACAAGTAGTTCTGAGTCTGTGCCTTATGTGTCGTTATTTCTCTTATTTTTATACTGTGAATAGTGAAAACCCAAAGGGTGAGGTCGGCCATATTGTTTTTTTAATTTCAATGTGTAGGCCCCTATCTGCATTATTTTTATCCTTACCAACTCGTTGATTATGACTGGTTTCAACAAGATATCCCAGCAATCACAAAAACAATTGTATAAGATTTGTACAACGTCGGCCCAACGTTTTCAACGTTGGTCCAACAGTGTACAAATATTATACAAAATTTTGTTTCGTGCTTACTGAGATGTTTCTTTATGTGAAGCTCGCCAGGTGGCACAGTCACTTTGCGACCTTGGGTGGCAGAAGGACTACATGGAAGGCTCGCTGTGCCACACTATGCGACGCTGCGGTGCTTCGTGTGGAAACAGATCGACTGTGGTTGGTTAGCCTATATCAATAGGGCATGGGCTACAACCACCCACCGTGCACCCCCCCCCCCCACATTTAACCCACACCAATTTTTTTTAAACCTTGATATGTCTAAAACATGAAATGAGATGTTAACAGCAACAAAATAGGGATGAACTTTGACCCCTTATAGGGGGGGGGGGGTGTACCCTCAAACTTGTCTGAAATTAGGGGGTAGGGCTACACATGCAATATACCATATAAAAGGTAATTAAATTTCCGTTCTAATGATGTATTGCATGATGCAGTGGATTAAAGGGTGTTCTCTACAAATACGTTGAAACATACTCGACATTTGAGTGCTAATTATTTTTTTGCGCTTGTTTTTACATAATTTGGGTGTGTTGAATTCGAATATGTCGGTTAACATTCTATCTTTGGTGTCATTCTTCTTCAAATAAGCAAAACAAAAAATGGCCGCCAAAACCACATCTGTTCTGTATTTTTGTTACATATTATTGCACGATTTCTGGTTTGTGCATGATTTAGAGTTGATAAATGTATGTCTCATGTTTTTCGATTAAAATGACCTTTGTTCGACCTTCAAGTTCAAAATGGTTACCGCCAACACACACATATAAGCTGTTTTTATACACGTGAACTATAATAGCATAAACTAAAAAATAGACTACGTAATACGGAAGATAAGGTTGGAATGTATTCGATACTGTATTTAATCACAGTATAATTATTATAACATACTTTGATTTGCTTAGTATTTGAAATGACGTCATTATTTTTATAGTAAATATGTAAAATTGCGTCCATCTTGGATTTTACGATAAACTATAGGTCAGACGATGAACACTAAACACCAGAAATGTTTTTTTCGGCTTCCAAGTCATACAAAATATAAAAAAAAGCAATTTCGAGCCATTTTGGATTTTTTCATTTAATTTACTCGTCAGTAACTTGTATTTCTGGTCCACTATGTTAACAGAAATAAATCATACTATCGTCAACATTTTTAGCGGTATACTTATAGTAACAGTAAATAAATAAAAAACGACGGACATCTTGTATTTAAAGGTCAAATAAAGGTTATTTATTTCCAACGATACTAGAAAAAAATTATATAATACAAATCTTGCAGAAATCATCAATTGTGCTTTCTTGTGCAAAAAAAACATAGAAAATACGAGGGTTTCTTTACATTTTGGCAGCCATTTTGTGTTTTGCTAATTTGAAGGTGAAGGTCACCAAATATAAAATGTTATCCGACAGATTCGAGTTCAGCACACACAAATTATGTAAAAACAAGTGGAGAAAAAATTATACACAAAAAATCCGAGAAAAAAAATCATGTTTCAGATATCAACCCATGCTAAATATAAATATTTTCATGTAAGGCTTCAATATGTTTTCATTAAAAAAATACAGGACATTTAGAAATATAAATAGCACTCATTTTTAAGCATACACATAGGTGGGTTTAGAGAAGATAGGCCAGATATGGATATGTCCGATCTTTACATTTTCTTAAGTCGTTTTCTTTCACCATGTTGAATCGTTTGTTTTGTTGTTTATTTTGATTATTTTATTATAAAACATTATGCTTGAGCGTATGTGGAGATACAACTACT